>JABFPN010000725.1:0-39308 GCA_022817305.1 Leptoteleia sp. ZL-2020
TCATAATATTTACGTGTTTTGTGAGCACATTTTATAATTTTCGATTGTAACTTTTTGGCTTTATCCAACATGTCCTCAAATTACAAAAAAAGATTACAATTTTTACACAAATTTTTCTCTCAGTGTATTAAGAAATACTTTTTCTCGCGGTATGACAGCTTCTTCTATCGCTCAAACTAAAGAAATGTAAAGTTCAGAGTGAGCTGCACTTCTCTTGCAGTATTGCTTGTCATCTGCATCGTGACTTCTGCAAGACTTTTACGCGACTAATACATTGAAATATTCTCCTCGCATTTCATATTTCGCTCTTTTGATCGTTAAATACGTCTTTCCGAGCGTATATATTTTTCGTTCAATTTAATTATAAACTGACCGACATATTATACTCGCCGCGATAGCCATCGCACTTTTTGCCTTCAATTTGCTGAAAAGTGCGCGGCGGCTTGTGGCTCTTTTTCGTTATGAGGTTTAGAACTTGCTTTCATAATGAATGTATGTAATTCCGTTTTTATTCTTCGAGTGTGACAAAAATCAAACGTCTATTCTGAACTTTCGTTCGAATGAAATTTAATCTTTAAATCATATTATGTTGTACAAACTATATGCGCGCGCGCGCACACACACACACACACATCGAGAACAATGATTGGTAATGGTTAATTTTACCCAAAAGGATAAAGCTCTTTTGGAGCTGGATTGATCTCTTTCATTGACATAAAGTTACGTTTTTGCTCTATCAGAAACAACATACATGTCTTGGATTTTGATATTGAAAGTAAAGAATGAAAATAGGTAAAGAATTTTCGGTACTCCAGGTGTACCGATAAAAATCAACTGCAATTGCGGAATCAATCATTGGAAGTAGACGAAATAACAGTTTCGAAGGACATAAAAGGATGAAGAAAGTTGCAAAAGGAAGAGTTGAGATCCGAGATACATCAAACAGTGTCATTTTCACGCGATTCGATAATTGGAACTGCTTCGAGGGTAAAAAACAAAAGGTTTTTTTTTTGCATCGTACCGTTATACCACGAAGCGTTGAGTAGTTCCGGCTATGTATCAAAATCCCCGGCAAAGCCGACCATACTCGCGGTTCCAATCTTGCGCTCTGTGTTCGTTAAAATCTGCTTAACATAATTTATGGTGAGCTGCTGCTTATTGTGACCAAAAGCATTACTATCCACTACAATTGTTGCGCTTAAGCCGAACAGTGGTGGAAAAACGACGCCGTACATTGGCGCCAAGTTAAAAGCTTACCTCTCCCCACCCCCCCAACCCGCCTCCTCGTCTCCTCGATAAACCGAGTTTTTGTTTCTGCAAACATCTGTTTACTATAAAACAATTATTTTCGTCGAGACCTTACCGGAAGTATACAAACAAAAAACAACACAAATAACGTGAGAACCAACTCTTACTATTTGCCTCAATTCATTGACATCAAGTTACATGGTTTAATTGAAAAACTGGGGATATTGATGCAGCTTCAATAAAAATGTATAACAATATTTAATAATTATTGGTATAATATTATAAAAACTTTGTTAATAACAAGATTTACCGTCCAATTCGTACTTGATTCCAACGGCAGTTAGAATCGAATTCATGTCACAAGTGTAATTTCATTAAAAGTGAAATCATTTCATTAAATCCGATCAATGGGAAAATTAATTTACACCAGATGTCCCTTTAAAGAAGGGAATTTTTAAATATCATGGGAATACGTATTTAGACTTTCATCACCCTTGAATTTGTGGTATCATCGATTTTCTCTATTTCGAGGTTTCTGGAGCATCCACTCTTCAACGCTTGCGCCTTGCAGTTAAACATGGCGTTGCGCGCGATGGTGAGTCCTCGCAAGGCATTGATTCCAACCTCGAAATCCTGGCTCGGTTAGTTTTATAAAGTTGTCTAAAGCTCAGCGTGTTCATGAATTTGGGTGATTCCGAAACTTAAACATCATCCCGTATACAAGATAATGAAGTACAATACCAGGACTGTCGCTTTAATCGTACTGTCTTCCTTTCTGGTAGCTACTTCCGATGGTAAGACGTTCGTCCTTCAAATATGTCATTCATCTTTCACTTGTATTATTTTACAAACACACGTTGTTATACTTTTCAATTACGATAAAAAAAAAGTAATCAAAACCAAATTCCTATTCTTCTAAATACTTATAATTGTTCAACCATTCAAAAGTCTCGTTTAACAAATCAATTATTACTTTCACGATTATTCATGAACGATAAAATATTCACGGTGTTTAAATTGTTGCATTACTTTTTATAAAAACAACGGATTTTAGAAAATCATTATCCATTCAAACGTCATCAAAAAGTTTTTACTTTACAACTCTGAATAAAAAAATCGTATTTTATACCTTAGAAATATACTGCTTATAGTACGCGTTAATTTTTAAACAACGCGGACATTGAAATGTAAACGTCATAGTTTATAAATATAAGTAAACAGCTTCAAGTGTTGCGTGCATGGAAGTAAGGCACAATTTATATACTTATTATAATATTTATTATAATGTACCTAATATTATTTGAAGAATAAAGATTACAAATTACTTCATTTACATCGTAAAGAATAGTTGGACCTAGATACTTACAAATAATTATTTACAGATAAAGATCAATTAACATTAGACACAAAGATGTAGCTGTAATTTTTTACACATTGTTTATTCTTGTGTATACCATTCTACTCAAATACAATTTGAGTTTTTCTCAGTAGATGTTTGTAATTTGAATGCACGAGACAGTGATTTTAGACAGTACTACCACTCTTGGGTCGAATAAACGTTTAAAAAATATATGTGCGTATTATTTAGACGTACAAAGTTTTTTCCGCCCGAGGACAACTCTTTAAACTCTAATTGGAATCTTTTTACCATATAGAATATTAACATCTTGACTACAATACCACGAGAAACATGTATACAAAATAATTTTTTTTTAAAGTATTTAATGTTTAGTTGTATATAACAGAATGTGAAGACATTATTTTTCAATTATTATACCCAACATATTTTGTTTACTAACATAAATTGCACTTTAAATTATCATATTTTTTTCACGGTAAAAATACAACTAGATTAATAATAATAATAACAATGATGACGACGACGATCAAAATAAAGAATGTTCGTTTCTAACACTATCTCAAGAATTTCTCCATGACCTGTATTGAATAAAATGGAATTGTACGACATATTTTGATACTGAACTAGATTCCATATAGATTTTAATAATAGGATATATATGTAGAATAAAAATAAGTACATGTAGAAGTACGTATATATCTGTATAAAAAATCTCAATGTAAAATATAACAATGTATTTTGTAGTAAATTATCTACATAAAATGTACAAGTACACCTGGAGATAAAATTAATATTTTTTTATAAATACTATGATATTAAATGCAAAGTGAATTGCTACTAAAATCTAACTTTTCTGCAAAGCTTTAATATCACTTAGTTCCAACTATTCTAAACGATACCAATTAATTATTCGATGTACATTTGAATAATGAATATTCATAAACAGCCAAAACTGTTACATTGCGATTAACTAATCTAGGCTATAATCGTCTACTTTCCATCCGCTGACCAT
This sequence comes from Leptoteleia sp. ZL-2020, assembly GCA_022817305.1. Classification (NCBI taxonomy): domain Eukaryota; kingdom Metazoa; phylum Arthropoda; class Insecta; order Hymenoptera; family Scelionidae; genus Leptoteleia; species Leptoteleia sp. ZL-2020. The sequence continues at coordinate 3,621 of JABFPN010000725.1, forward strand.
ACATGAAAAGTTTTGCTTTCTGCGCTCTTGTTACATAAAATAATTTAATGCAAATTACAATCTAGATGCATTAAGGAAATACGATATTCATTTATGATAAACAAGTGGCCCGTTTTTATACAATTAGAAATATAATTTTATATAATTTTATATAATTTTATACAATTAGAAATAATTTGTTGCTTTATGTAAGCAGGTCAATTGCTTCAAAATAAAGAGCATCGTACCCATGCCGCGTCGGAGCGCACAAATGACCTATCTTGTTACATGTGTAATTCACTTGATGAGGAAGAGTGCGAAAATTTAACACGGAATGATACTTCCCTGATGACAAAATGCAGAGATGATAAGCGAATGTGTATAGTTAGTATTCCTGGCAAACGAAAGTTTCAATAATGACATGTCTTGACGTTCGCTTTGCAATTCGCAAATATAAAAGAATATACTCCATGTAGATTTATACAATAACAGAACAATTTACACAATGTTACGGAAATGACCTTTGAATTGTATGAAACCAATTTGTGATTTGATGCAATTCAAATAAGCAGCGTGAGCAATTTTAAACAATTTATTACAATTACATAATCGTTGTACAAATTTCATTTTAGACACACGTGTGTTTTACTGAGTAAAATATACATTGTCGTTTGTTGGTTTGAAAATGTATTTTACATTTAAATTAAGTAGTTGTCGACATTATATAACAAATTTTTTCTCTATTGATTTATATATATTTATCCATATTTTAATTTTAGACATTAAATTTTAATGCCTAACTAAATATTCCGCAGGTAAAATCATTTTCATACACAACGAGTACGGAAAACTCAACTTCAGAGCCAATGTTGTGGGCTTTGGAAAGGAATTGCACCAATAAATGCGAGCCTGGATGCATAATAATTGGTGAAAGAACAAAACTGTACGCGTGCACTTACTGCTGCGCAAAATCTTTGTGCAATACCGGAAAAGGAACTGCCAATATATTAATAGTTAAACAAATTGAATTTGTACTAGCTCTAGTTCTTCAAATTTTGATGACTATTATTTTATACCCGTCGTGACAGTATTAATAAACTAGAAATATTACTTATTACATACAAATCAAATTCATTAACCATTAAAATGAACCAATTTATGTTTAACAATTTAATCCGAAAACATTGAGATAATATGCGCATTAAAAATTACTATTTTTCATGCTACTGTAGACTTTTCCTGTTTTTGATTATTTAAATTATATGTTACTAAATGCAAGTCTAATGAAATTTCAATTTAGAATGTACACAATAAGTATAATATGATTAGTAAATCATATAAAATTCCAAAACGTTCGATTGAGTTCTAGAGTAGCATTAAAAAGTGTAATTTTAATTTTAAATAATCAAAACCGTTAAAACTTTTCTTTTTGGTATAAAAAAAGACTATAACTGCGTCAAATTTCAATCGAGTCATAAATAATTTGAGATAAGTGCGGTTATCTTAAATAATGCAGTATTAAACATAAATAAACACAAACCTTCTTGATTCGGGATGTTAATTGGAATAGAGTGTGAACTGTTCCATCTATTCTCAAAAGGAAGAAGGAAACCTGCATGAGTTATCGTTTCTCTTACTCTTTTTTCTTCTTCTTTTGTGAATATTATGTTTTAATTTATTTTTAATATTACCAACGAATTTTGATAGAGTTGTTCCCACACGTTTTGACCCTTTGATCGTGACTCGGCATGCCAAATATCAGGGTTGTTTCCTGTAGAATGAATTTCTAATCAATTAAATCAAATACATTTAAATCTATATTGTACTTTGACAGCTCCAATTCTTTAATTTCACTCGTTATACTTGTTATAAATTTATATTTCATTGACACTGATCAAATCATTTTGTGTATATATTTATCCTGAAAATAATCGACACATCTACTAACTGCTATAAAGACTCGTACCTTGTATCGAAAGTCAGTCATTAAATTCAATTATTAGTATAATCATCATCAAAAAGACCAAAAAAAAAAAAAAAAATAATAATAAGAAATACTCATCAACTAAAAGTCTCGATCTCCACCGAATGACCCATGTGAGGAAGGTCCAGCGAATTTTTCATTTTCACCCCCAAAACATTCTGCAGCTTGCCACTAAAATAAATAACCATAGACACACACTCACCGCTACATGACACAAAATCTGGTGTTTGCCGCCAAAGGTAACCCACGCATTCTCGCACTCACACGCATATCCTACCAACATGTGCCAACGGAAAGTTCTGTGCTAAACAGCTGTGACAGCCGACGCGTGGCGGTGACGCCGTGAACAGCGAAGGAGGGGGAAGGGGCGTTGCAAAGATTTTGCGATATAAGAGGGAACGTGCGCCGTACTCGCCACGCTGAAAAGCACGTTACGATCTTCGCTTCGCTGCACTTTGTCTTGACTTTTCTTCGCCGTTACCTGAGATTCCTTCGGCTTGTTTATTACTGAAAACTAACGCTGCAACATCATTCGTTAATTATTTAGAACCAATCAGATTGTGGCGTTAGTTGGGATTAGTTCTTTGGCCTGTGTATTACTGGTAACTAACGCTGCTAATCTCATTGGCTCTTGCAGTTTTAAATAATTAACGAATTGGATTGCAGTGTAGTAGTTTCGAGTATCGTACAAGCCGAAGAAATCTCAAGTAACGGCGAAGAAAAGTCAAGGCGAAGCGAAGATCGTAATGCCACTCCTAGTACCGCGGTGCGCCAGAGGCAGCGCCAGAGGCAGTGCCAGAGGCCGCCGCAACCGCGAAATTCAAATCCCCATAAGGGGAAGGAAGGTGGCAGAGACCAGCCCCTGAGACTATTACGATTAGAAATCCTTATAACTAATATAATCCTTTATACTATCAATTATTACAGGCCAAAAAAGGTTATTTATTTATTATTCTTTTTATAGCAATTAGATGCATGAGCCCGCATTTATAATTATTATTATAAAAAAAGGCGTCCACGTAGAATGTTTATAAAATTGTAAGCATTCGTTTGATTATTATGAGACATAGATATTGAGACCAAACACGCAACCCGTCTCAGAGAAGCTAGATACCGACTTTAACGACTCGAAGTTTTTATTACGTCAATTTTTTGTTTAGTACGTTTTACATGCAATATATCGTTTTACGCGTATTATGTACATACGCAATTTTCGAATGATTGACACAATAAAGGAACGATTCTGACAACGAACGAATTGAGTAAAATATGAAGTAAAAAAGCCGTTTAAAGATGCTGGCTGATTAATTGAATGTAACGTACGATAGATAGTCGAGTTCGAGTTTTAATAATTTTCATAAATGTGACAGTAAAGGTGGTACATTGTGTGTAACGGGTGTGGAAAATTAACGATTGCCGAACGAACGTAAAATGGCTGTCATGTCACGAGTTGGCAATAATTCATACCGCACCCATTGCGCGTGGTATTTTTCATCAAAACTGCCATCAACAACTTTGGACGTTCGTTAGTTTCGTTAGCCAATGGTGAAATGTAAATGGATTGAAATTAATTCAAAGTCAAGTCAAATTTTTAAATAAGTTGAAATAATGTAACATTGTTGTCTGTTAATAAGCGAGCAACAGTCGAAAATAAAAGCACATAATACAACTCCAATTGTTACGCGGAAAGTAGCCAAGATCTGTTGAATTTTAATGAAATGAAAATTTAATAGATCTGTAAAAGTGGATTTTTAAACGGCATATAATTTTCGCGCCAAAATGAGCAGATTTTTGCCTTAATAAAAAGTGGCATTCGCTAGCGAAGGAATTGCGCTGCTTCAGTACGCGCAGTATTGATTAAATTGCCTTTGTCTTTTCTCCTTAAATTTGTGTCATAAGAAACGTCATCAAGGAAGAGGAGGGGAGATATCTTTAAGGATAAAATTCCGAGATTTCTGAACCGCCTATTCCTGCGTATTTCTAAAGCAAAGACTGGAACATTTAAGCTCTATTTATTCGTGTTTAGAAATGAACCCGCGTTTTTTAATTTAGTAAAGTTAGATTGTTTCTAAGACGAGGATTGTCGTCGTGCGTAAGAGGAGTTCCGAAGGGAAAAATTAATACTCTTGCTTATAAATCCCCTTTAAGCTCGGGACATGGGATCGCTTTTGACGGGAAAAGGAAGAAAAAATTAAACTCTGCTACTCACCTATTCTTTTTCTCATCGATTCGTTACGTATAAAGTAGATATCCTCCTATTATTTACGGGACATTCCAGATGATTCTCAAATTTTAGCATGCTAATATATACAAAATAGATAATGTTAAGGAAAGAATGTAGCAAGCTAATGCGAGCGATCGTTTCGTCATTTCAATAAAGTAACAAGTTTCAAGGTTGCCTAATAAAAGTATATTAATTAATATTCTTCTCTCACTACTTTCTTAAAAAAGAAAAAAAGATACATCTCTGTGGGACATGTAAAGATTTGGTAAATCTTACGACTGGTACCATTTGTTTTATTTGTTCAAATAACCTACATTGTTATGATCTCCCTGAAAGAAAATATTCTTCGATATCTTCAACTCGATGGACAAATATTATTTCAGACTTTTCCAATTTCAATTTAATACGCACACATGTTCGTAATGTACCACTATTTGCAAATTACTGTATGCGCTTATCTTGCGAATAATCAATATCTATTTATAAATTGTTACCAGCAGTTTGATATCCCTTTGACTCTACTTTGTGCAGTCACAACTCGACTGATGACAAAAACGGAGAATCACCTAGTCCATTAAACATTCCACGATGAAATTATCAATAATTATTGTCTTCTTATCGCTCGTCGGAGCGAACATGCCGCACAAAGTATTTTTGGAGTTTGGTCAGGCTGCTTGGACGAATTTGTTTCAAGACTACATCTACACGTTAAAGAATCATCTGGAATGGACAGAGAAGAATGTGATCTTGCGAATATACTTGAGCAGCTCGACACATCCCGTGACAGGGATGATCATTCGAAACTTTTACAACCTGAGTGACAAGCGCTCGACGGTGCTGTCCACAACTACCGGCGACTTTATGAAGCAATCTGTGAGCGAGAAATTTGGCATCGCAATAGCCAATGACGAGAAAGACCTGAAAGTAGTCTTGAACTTGTTGTATTACCGCACGCAACACGATTATTCCCTCGTTTGCGTCACCTATCCGATAACGAACGTTAGGCAAAATTTATCGGCCGTTACGTCCCAAATCTGGACCAAGGGACTGTCCAGGAATGTCTTCTTCATAACCATGTCCGCGGACAGATACGCCATTGTAATACTCAGAGCACCGTCGTACATGCGCGGCTATTGCGACGAAGGACAACTAGTCGAAGTAACTTTATTTCTCAATCTTACCATTTCCGTTCTTATTCCATTCTTAAAAAGTAAAGCTTTCTCCGAAGTTTTTTCTCTTTTAAGTTATAATCAAATGAAGAACAAAAGAAACAAATCTTCAAAACGAAAAAGACAAGAAAAAGATATCACTGTGTCACTGCTTCACTATAGCACTACTCGTACTTCACGCGAAGTTAATAATTAATACGAAAATGTATTTTAATTGGCCTTTTTTTGAAAATAATATTATTTTATTTAATATTTTGTTATTAAATGAATAGTTGAGCTTATATTTTTCTTTCAAATTAATATGTATTTTAGGTTGGTTATATCAAGGATAAAACTTATACATCGATTAGAAATAATTTCCTTCCCCGATATGACAATCTGGGTGGTTGCGAACTGAACATAATGGTACAACCATTTTTCGTTCCTTACGTCGTTAATCATACCTCCAAACCAGCTGGGACAATTGGTTTGTTAGTGACTGAACTTTCAAAATATTTAAATTTCACTCCAAAGTATACTTGGGCATATAATCGCAAAAGCACATTAAAGCATTACAATAAGAATAATTTAAATATTTTGTTTGATTTAATACCAAGAATGATGATACCGCAGCAAAAGTATAGCTTCACTTTTGGTTTAGTCAAATCCGCCTTCGTAGTTTCTCGCAGTCAAACATATTCAGATGCCACAAACCTTCTGAATCCCTTTCACTATACAGTTTGGATTTGCTTGGCTGTTGCTTTATTGTGTTTAACAGCTTTGGCATACATCGAATCTGAAACTGATTTCACGTGTAAGTTTATTATTATAGTTTAAAATATTTGCTTCCAATACATGTTGAATTCTCAGGTATGTGAAATTTACATTTATATTGACATTCAAATCAGTATTTGCATATTATACGAATTACAATGTAATTTTAACAAAATTTGTTCTCATACAAATATTCATCACCCACAATGTTATTTATTTTACCAATTAGATACCTTTCTGAAAAATTTTGGCGTTTTATTGGGTATTGGTGGACAAATTCCCAGATCCCCATGGATTAAGTTATTCTTTTGGGGATGGTTACTACCAGCTTATATTCTTCAACAGTCGTACCTTGCATCTCTCATGAAAAATATGGCAATTGCGGAACCTGCGGGAGACATTAATACCAACATGGAACTGATTAATTCGAACATGAAAATTGTCTGCACTTCTGATATAAAGGCTCATTTTTGCCGATCCAGAAGGTTCGCATATCATGTTATCTCAGTGTAAAAAATAATATTTTGATATTTTTAATTATTCAATTAACTGTTCACATGTTTGTACTTTTTCTTTTTTATCTTTTTCATGAAATGTTTTGTCTTTTTTCGACTCACAATCATATCTTTTGTATCAGTAATGAAACATAATTCTTCTGCTTTCATTTTCGTTTTTAAATCATGGAACTTAACGAAATGAGATGTACTGAATTGATATACTTTTCAGTGCCGACCATGTGGAATTCACCTACTTGTGCTTACTTTGTGAACAAGTATCGGACAGATATATTTTTAAAAAATTATACCCAGCTGCAATGGATGGTCGATTATTAAATAATACATCTTTCGTGGCAAATCAAGAAGTCATCAAATTTACCAAAGGCTATCGTTACGTTCGATTCGTTCGTGGAAGCACCATATCGATGGCGCAAACGGTTTCCGTGAGACCAGGGAACCCTTACATTTTTCGTTTTCAAAACTTATATACCCGGTGTCTCGAAAGTGGCTTGTTTGAATACTGGAAGCGTCGAGAGCGACCTTTGATTAAATACAAGGAAAAGGTTGCCTTCGTCAAAATTGTTAACGACAAATTGCATAAATGTTTCTACATCATTATTTTTGGATGGATAATTAGTATTTTAGCATTTTTAAGTGAAATTGTATTATATAGAGGAAGAAAAACGTAAGTTTATATGTTGTTTCCAGACTTAGATAAAGTTTTAATTCATGTTTTTATGACTATATTTATTATATTGCAAGTATTACGATAAAATAGAAATAGGGGAAGATGCAACCCGATGAGTTGCGTTAAACTATTGGGATCTAAAAAGAGAGCAGACACTTGTAGCGTTTCCAACGGGAACGGCTCAAGTTGTGATAATGTTAGCAACAAGTTTCAGCGGAAACTACGACGAGGTCAGTCAATATGCCTTGATAATTCAATCCAAGAAGCGATGAAGGAACTTTCGGTTCAATCCTCCACCATTCAAAGTATAACTAGTTTGAAGAGACGCTACTTGCAGCTTCAAATAACTTTATAATTTTAATGAAAACTTAAATTTCCATATAAAACATTGATATCTTCAAATATAATTTTAAAATTTAGTTACTCGAATGCGTGTGAAAAGTCAAACGTTTACACATTATTTATTTCGTAGGACGAATTTGCGCTTCCTTTTTTTCATCAAAAACTCTCTCAATTGAATCGATCAAGCAAAAAACTAAAAATAACATTTCTCGCAATGAATGCAAATGAATATATCAAACAAATAACCGAAATCAAAAATGTTTTTTACCTTGCCAATCATGATTTACAAAATTTAAAACGCAGTTTATTGAAAAATTAATCGTGGATTTATAAAGTATACCTGTAACTTCATAACAAGGTTGATTTAACCAAAAAGTATATTCTTTTATTGCGTTAACTAATGAAATATGTTATTTTGAAAGTATTTTTTCATTAAACTTAAGCCTAAGTATTTACAAATATGTACTATATTTAACTTTCAATAAAACTATGCATGATACTCAAAACGTTCATTCTTCTTTTAAAATATCTGTAATAATTTATACACTATTTCTAACTATTTGGATATAATCTTCAATTTTATTTCAAACTGTTCAGTTACGATCTTAATATTCATATAAAGTTTCGTAATACGGATAAATATCCCATGGATGTTCTTATAATCTGAAAACATGTAATGTTTTTATTAATATAATTGTATCGATAGAGATAGGTTTTATTACGTAATACAAGAAATACTAACATCAATAAATGTACTGAGGTAAAATGTACCAAAATCTCCAGCTACTAAATGCAACGGTTTCTGAGCTCTTGCTGTACAAAGGACAAGACACCTCGCCTGTTGATACGATAACTCGTACCATCTACATTCATAAAATGCTTTGTATACCCTATCACTCTGTAACAAATTTATTTTTAGTCCAAAAGTCAATATTCCATTGTAATTACAAGATTAAGATATCTTATTACCTCGGTTATAAGACTCTCGCCAACGACACATTCAGCATACAGCAACAGTAGTATTAATAACATAAATATTATGAAGGTAATAAAGATCGCTTTGTCTGCATCTATATTCTATTGTATATAAAAGAATAAAATACAATCGTTTTAGGTCAAAATGATTTGACTTTGGAAGAATTTAATTCATCGAAATAAATACACTTGACGTGTTACAAAAAATTGATGGTCTTTCAGTCCTCGCACCATAATATATCATTAATTATCCAATAATATATTGTATAAAATAAGTATTTATTTATAAAAATAATTGTTGTATTTATAAATTACCGTCAAAAGTTGATATCCCAATATACACACATTTATCGTGGCACACATGAGGTATACCAAAAGTGTTATTGAAAAAGATTCTTCTATAGCTTTCCCCAGTCTGAAACACAGTTAACACATACTTGCTGTATCATAACAATAATATATTAATGAGATAAGCGACGCAATGTGTCACTTTTTAAAACTCCAAGAGTGATGAAAGACAATATTTTCAACGCCCGCTTATAGACATGGTTCATAATGAACGAGTAACCGAACTCTACAATATACTACTCTAATGCCAGGGATTGGTACCAATTTGCTAATGTTATTCTATAACTTACTGTAAAAGTTTTATATGAAATTGTATAAAACTATAAATTTCTTCTAGACTCGTGGAGTCATCGTTTGTTGGCAATTTTTGTATCCTTAAAGCCAATATAGCCATCTGACCAGATATATGGTAGACCAAAGTAATTATTAGACAATCGGCGCAGGTGGTGCCGAAAAAACTAATTGTTACAAATGGTATCTGTGATACATAAGTCCAGACATAAGTTTGCGTGTCATTAATCTCATACAATTGATAAAATTTGTAGGGCATCTCATAACCAATGGTGACATTGTGTTCTGGATCTGCAACCGACAGTTTTATCGTTGTTATCACTTTCATTATACGTATTGTTAATATTGACTGTTATTGCTTGAAACTTTTCTCACAAAACAACTTGCAATTAATCTGAAGAATAAAACATTTCCAATTTATCAACCAACCTTGAGTAAACTTTTTTTCCATTTATTATGTCATTTCATGTTAACATGTAATCTCGGGCGATTGTTTCAGATCAGTGTCATTTATTTTGGAAATGTTTTATTCTTTTATTTCATAAATTTTTATTTTAATACGATTTTGCACTCGGAAAAAGAAAATTTGATTAAGTAGTACTGTAATGAAGTGCAATTGAACCGTATTTCATCACATTCCGTGTAATCGCACGGAACACGCACAATGATTCATCGTAGAAACTCGATGGATCAACCACGCAGAGAAGTTGAAGGGAACGCGTTTATCATATGGTGAAATAACTGAATCAAGTAAATAATTCGTTGAATTACTTAGTTGCATCACAAGTTTTTCTGTAATTGCGCTTATAATGCTGTACAAATTGTACACAATGTCATGTAAACAACTGAAAGCACTTGAAATGAATGTGACGCGTAACTTACCAACTGCCAATCGACCCATTAAAGGTTTAATGAAATACGAAGAGGCGGTCATACTGACGTTAACAATCATTAATTTGACAAAGGTTTTAGCCGTAATAATATATGGTAGAAAGATTTTTCTCTCTTCATCGCTTCGAAATTGATTTATATCATAATCCTTCATGAACTCCGTAATAAGAACTTTAATTTTACCAAAATGAACTCGTACCATCAACATCCTGAAAATTATCGGCGTGAATGCCAAATTTTCGGTCAAATTCATGATCACATGTTCCAAGTTATTGACGAACAGAATTAAATCCAGATATTCGAGAATCATATGATAAAAGAACCACCCAAAACTCAGAAAAAAACGAAAATCGCTTGTATTTTCGGGCCATAGACCCAACGCCTGCAACGACACTTTGTTCCAGTAGAATATTCTTTTTGCTTTATCCAACTCCCACTGACCGTTCAAATCTACGAAATGAGACATTTGATAATTTACGACGAAAGTTTGCCGTACAAAAGTTGACAACTTGGCTTATAATTACGGTTACTCGAATCATCGGGTCTGTCATTGTGCATCGATAGTTTGCGAGTAAATTGATGACTATCAACAAATTATATTATTTCGACAATTATTCTATAGATGTGGAAATAGTTTGCAAGTTTCTCAGAAGTTATTAAATTTACGCTGCACGATGACCACGCGCGTACATGTCATTATTATTAATTATTCGCAGATTTACAATATTCAGTTTTATGCAATGATTCGGAATTATAATTTTTTACCGAATACGCGAATATTAGGTACAAGAATAGTAGTAGTAGTAGTGGTAGTAGTTGTATTTTAACGTTATTAAAGGGAGTGCATAATTTCTTCTGCAACGAAACCGCAATGATAGTTCAGTTGATGAATTACTGAATTTAAAGTACATATGGCTGAGTAAAACTTTTTCTCTACATACGACTTACTGTCTACATTTCAACCGTTCAAAATTCATAATTTTAACTTACAGTTTACATGAAATCACGGAACGTTACACTGACGATTGAACAAAAAACTCTAAAATAACATTGTGTGGTTTTAAATTTATATCATAATTGCAAACGTATGTATCTTGGTCTCTCGTGGCCACAATATAAAATTGTTTTTTATTTGTTTTATTTTTTATTATATTAAATCTTTAAATGTTCCTCCAGTTCAGATATTTTCTCTAGTTCACGTTTTCGCTAATTTTCGAACTATTCTTCATGTCACCAATTGTCATCATTTGGTGAGTTAAGGTTTTGACATTTTAGCGGCAGTCGGTGTCTCGGCGAACTTGATACAGTCTCGGTCGCTGAAATCTGTCTATACCATCGCAGCTTTTTGATCGCCACCGTCTTTGTTACAGCTGAATAGTTTTCCTTTTACCTGTCGGTGGTATATTATGGACTTGCTACTACTGGAGTAATAGGATTTTTTTTGAAATTTATCGGTATCTCTTAATGTTTGTGGACAGTGAAACATTGATCAATTATATCCTTAGTTTTTTCAGTGGCTTTGGTATCAAGGATGTGGAACAATTTCAGGCGATTACCGGAAGGTGGCGACACCATTCGTCCTTTTTCAGAGTTAATGGCCTAATGTAATTCTTATAATAGGAAATAAACTTATATAAATCTTACATGATTATATAATTACAATATTTATATCAAAAAAGTAAAAAAGGATTTTTTTTTATTTTAAAAATACATAATATTATTCTCTTGTTATTCTTTTTTCCTTTTTAAAAACCTCACGACACGACTCTAATATCTTCTAATTAAATTGTTTGGAATGATCAGTATATAAACTTTGTAAATTGCAGCGATAAAAATAAAATTCATAAAATAGTTAATAGGTTACTACTAACAAGAAATCGTATTCTTATTATTGTAAAAATGTTTTTCCTATCTTAAAAAAACTCATGGCATGGTTAAAGTTGCAGTGAGTTATCGGCTTATTAGCCAAACAAATTGTCAAGTTAAAGAGAAAGTGAAAATCTTTTATCGATCAAAGAGAATGTGAAGTCTTTTAAGGTGCCTTTTCACGGGCTAGAAGTGTATCTCTACGTAAAGGTTTATTGGTCTCTGAGCGTACCCTGATAGAAATATAAATGTTCCGGCAGAGTTTTGAACTTATGTTTTATAATACACTACTTCTGCATCTTAACCACTGAACCATTTTATTACTTAGATAAGCACATATTTTATAAGTTCTTGAACAACTCTTATTTCTACAACTAAGATTATAAATACAAATAAATTTGTATATTCTGAATAAGATTTCACATAATGTTCGTCGTTGAAGTGTCATTTTAAATTAATTGACTTTCTTCCTTAATTCGTAATTGAACTTTTCTTATTACGTCACTTGTCGATCGCACATGAACACTAATTCCAGGCTTTCCATTTTCTGTTTTGTTCCATTTTGTGTCCCACACTTTATTGTGGTTTCCCTGACTCGTGTGTGTACCGTCGTGGTGTTCAAGTAAATCGCACAGTGCTGAGATGTAGGTTTGTGCCATTTGTAGAGTTTCGAATTTGCTTAGCTTATGATCAGCACCCAAACTTGGAACCACTTCTCGCAACTTGTCGAAGGCATCGTTTAGGCCATTCATGCGTCGTCTTTCACGAGCATTGGCGGCCAATCTTCGGCGTTTTAAGACACTTGGCGATGGTGGAATATCTCGTGATTTCCGGCGTCCTCGACGTGGACTTGTCACAGGCGATTTCTGCTCTTTCTAAGTGAAATGTCAATATTCAAATAACTAATTGCGAATGTTCTTATCTTCATTAAGAAAAAATTTTTAATACAAAATTATTAGTAAAGCATATTTTTATTATTTACTTTCGCAGAGTAATGAAAATATTCAGTGAGTTTTCTCTGTATTTATAAATAGAAATATTCTTATAATAACCCAAATGGAAATTACAATACGACCCAGTACTGGCACCCGTATTGCCTGTACTGGCACTTCTACAAATTCTGTTGTCTGCCAGTACCGGGACAGTGCTGGAATGATAACACTGGGTGAAGTATGGCCCAGTTGTTAGCCAGTACAAACTCAGTACTCGCTAACAACTGGTCATGCATCGATTGAAAGTGAAAATACAACAGAATCGGTGGTTTGCCGGGACTGAGGCAGTACAGATTCAGTACTGGTTAATAACAGATTCAGTACTGTTTTACTAATAATTCGGTATTTTTTTTTCAGTTTGTGAAATTTTATTAATATACAGTTAAGTAATCTTTAGTTAAGATACCATTTTGAAATTACTTATTGGAGAAAATTTTGTACCATCCTAGATTTGAACTTGAGCCTCCAACGTGTTAGCTTGATCTTCTGTCGCTGCGTCATCAATCTTTAATTGCAATGCAATAATCTTTAACATATATGTATGATAAATAAAATCTGGCACCTTTTGTATACCAGTACCGTGTCTGTATTGAAACTGGGAAACAAAAAATTCAACCCTTATTCTAAACCGGCAAACCACAGAATTAGTTGTTATTCGACTCGTTGCCGGCACTGTGTCGACTGCGTTCCACAATGCCGGCCGATATTGAAAACCAGTACTGACACAATACTGACAAAAGCCTGTTAAACTAAAATATTCCCATATGGGAATTAGAATATCTGGTTAGCATAATCTGTAATAGGTTTGTTTGAAATTATTTTTCTTCGCATTAATACTTTTAACTTTTTTTTAACACTTTGAAGTTTTATCATAGGAACGGTTAGTTAATTAAAAGCTACAAGAATATCTCGTATAATTTGACTCACTTGAACTACATATACTGATTCCCATGGTGATGCATCCGATTCCGATGTACTTGGTAGTGGATTATTAACATATTCCAGGGGATGATAGCGATGCTCTTGTTGCAACGTATCGTAATAGTAAGAGGGTGCTTGATAATCCATAGAGTTTTCCTCGTACAAAGTAGAGCGAGATGAGGTAGCATCGTCAGGTACATTATGCGCGTTATATCTGTTACAATTTCAAATATATTATTTGTAATTGTAATTAAAATACGAGTAATTTGTTATATTACAAACATTTCATAACCGCATCTGATCCAAAAAGATTACAAGCTGTAATGATTTTTAAAATACTTCGAAACGCCAAATATGTCTAAGAATTTTTAAGACTAATCGGTTTACCAACACTTTATATGTGATTTTGTGAAAATCGCCTAGCTACATGCGCAATTATTGAAAGCAAAAATAAAGTTTTTCAGAAAGAAAGAACAAAAAAGTGTTCGAAAAATTAAGAGACGAACTATGCAAAGCACCATTTTTACATGCCCTGATTTTGAACAACTCTTTATTTTTACAATTGAATTTTCAAACTTTTCTGTTGAGTCACGGTACTATAGGCAAATACCTATTCCAGACGTATATGCATTGCAAACTTTGAATAGTGTCAAAACAAATTATTTGTTTATTGATAAAGAATTATTAGCCACGATTGACAGAGTACAGTATAAACGTTTATATCTTTACCGCTAAAAATTCAGTTTTAACAGATCACAGATGATTAAAATGTATATCAAAATCAAAGGATCTAAAATCGCAAATTCCAATATAAGCTAGGAAACTCAACGTAGTAGCGGATACACTATCCCGCAATTCGTCGGACTTTGAAAAAATCAACGCTCCCGTACTACGAGAAAGAAGACGGCGCTCTAGCAAGTTCTATTCCGTGAGCTCGGGGAGAAGAAGCGCCATGAGAAAAACTGAGACAAATTTTTTCGCTCGGCGCAAGCGTGGACGAAACAGGGAAAGAAACTCATGAAATGCACTTAAGAAGAAGTTAATGACACTGAACTTATAATATTTGAAACAAATTTAAGCCAAGCGAAAGATAGCAAAAACAGTTCAATGGACCTTATATATGATTATCACCTTTGCAACGTCTGTGTAGTAAGGTCATGGCGGTGAATACGCTCATAGGCTTCTTGTGTATACGCGTTCTCCACATTATCAGTCCTCTTGATGGGCGTGACATTGTCGTCCACCTGATATCTGTCCTGATAAGGCAATCGCGCGGACTCGTAATTAGGCGAATTGTAAGGCGACGGATATAAAGGCTCGTACGGTTTAGAGTGGCCCTGATATGTACAGGTTAGTATGTCCGACGCGGAAGGCTGGTAGCTATGAGAAATAAGGGCCATATTTGTCCAAACTATAAGAAATCGCTTCACTAATCACGATCACATATTAAATGCAAGCGCAAGTCACAAATAGAGGATAATCTCCCACAAATATCGAGCTCCAAAAGACCTTTGTCGGTATCAAAGGTCATCACGGGCCGCGTATCACAGGCTTGGAATTCGAGAGATTTGGAGCGGTAATTTTGAATGAAAGTCCGGCGTCCTCACCGCGGAGTAGCTCGCGTTTAAATGTGGCACGTGCCGCTTCGCCCTTCGGTGCATCAACATATGGTTCCCACCTCATTTCGTGCTCATCCCTGGTAAGTGTCGTACACCTGGTTTCCCGAAGTTGTTCCGAGAGAGAATACGCCCTCCGTCTCTTCATTTATAGTTAACCAAGCACCACCCTCTGTTTGTCGACTCCTCGCAGCCGCATAACTTTGTCTTTTCTGCATTCATACCTTCAAACATACGTTAGTTTGTCACGAGGACATGGATAAAAAACGGCATAATTACATGCTTCTCGCGCAGAAATGACAATACATGCAATCAATGAAGGACAATCCAGCAATGTTTTAGGAAAATGAAGATAGTAAAATAAAATAAAAGCCCTAAGGATAAGTCCAGTTTTGGCACTTTAATTGTATGAAACAGGAATTACTTTAGCTTCGATCAGAAATTATACATGTAATTTTATAACCCTAATTCAGGACCTATAAATAATTTCAGATAGTTGCAATTCAATAATCATGTTGGGCCATGATGTCCTGATAAATGTTGAAAATAGGATGAAATACGAATACATTCGAGTATCCATACTGCCCGATCGGAACATCCAGACAGAGCCCTGTATATAATAGAAACGTCGCGTATTCGTATGGCCCCAACTGGATATTAATGTATTTCCGAAAATGAGAACGTTTCAGGTAAAGTCGAGTATAACAGTAAAAATAATGTAACGTATTTAACTAAAAAGCAAAAAAATGCTTTGCATAATTATTTTAATATATATATAAATTTCCTACTTAATACACTGAGAAAAATAAAATAATAAGAGGTACTATACTTTCTGGCATTCTGAGACTCTATGCTCCAATGTTAAGAACTTTGCCAGACAGTCTGGTAAACGGTATCACTTTTTCAAGTACTAATTATCAGAACTGTAGTATTTCTTCTCACATTGTCGAGCATTATTTTATACAGGAACACATAGAGTCCAGGATTACTATATTATTTTTCTCAGTGTATTAAAGAAATTAATGCCTTGAATTGAAATAAACAGCCTTTATTTGAAACAAAAAATTTTACTTCATATCATGTATTTAATATTTTTAGTGTAAAATTAATTTTGTTTCTTTTCCCTAGAGACGATAGTATAATCTTTGGGACTGCGAGTCTCTGACACTTCGTACTGCTCCTTGATGATACAACCCGTCATGACTTAAGAATGGTGACATATCTTACTATAGTAATTATAACTATGAATTAAGTTTATTTTTACCATAGCCTTATGGTTAAAATAACGAGCTACTATAGTAATATCAACTATGTAATGGAGTGTAATCTACTATAGTACATGTGTTGAAGAACAATAAATTATAGTTATGTATACTATAATGACTATAGTATTTATGACTAATGCCTTTAGTATTCATGAAAAATAATTATAGTACACTAGTTATGAACACTAGAATTTTTTCTCAGTGTGGACGCAAAAGAGCTTGCAACGGCAGAAATTATAGAAGTAATTGCGTCTTGATTAAAAATATGGTGAATAGAAGTGAAAAAGGAATACCTTAAAAATGGTTATCAGGCAAATATTGAAAAGCCACCCATAACATAATAATCTGTTCCGTCATATTTCGGACAGACACGTGCCGCGGTTCTACGTCAGATGGTTGGCATTTCAAATTGCAAAGATCTGACACTTGTAAGAAAGCTGACTTGTAAAATATCAATACTTAGTTTAATAGTACGAACAAACAGGAAAACACAATGGCGCGCATGCATTTCGGTGCCGATCGCGTGGTGTCGTGGCAGACTCATGGAAAAAACGGAATGCCCATATCGGTACCAGAGTAATGATTTCTGTTCGATCTACGACGAACCTGTAATATAACTGATGACGCTCCGATACATGAATATCATTTGAGCACGTATTATTAGGTGGACCCGTAGTATATTATCGCAAGTCTATAATTGAAGGTCATATTGTGCTACACATCTGACGCAGTAGAGATATGAAAATTAAATTGGATCCTATTATAATTTCATATCTTTCTTTTCTGGTACACCATATATGGTGTATTCAAGTTCAAAGAATTCAATATATATAATATTAAAATAATTTAAACAAAAATATTGTTTATTTAATTAAATGTCTTAAAAAAATTATTTAATTGTATGTCTTAAAATTAATAATTACTTGTCACCACAAACAATCAGAACAGGATGAATATGTTGATTAAATGACACTTTTATTGTACGTAAAAATAAACGATGCGGTTTTATCAGAATGACGAGTTCGAATTGATCTCATAGAGAACTCGGGAAAAATAGAGTTGAGTTATTAATCTGCTCTTGCAGTATATAATAAAGTTCCGAACGGTGATAATTTGAACGAATGATCAAGCAAGCGCCGTGCGCGATGATGAAGAAGCATTTATTAAATGTGTGTACGCGACTCGGAACGAAGAAAAAAAATTGTATTTTTTCAAAAACGATGGGCGGACAGGAGCGCGTGCCATACAATAGAACTGGTTTGACATACTATGGCATTTTAAATGCTTCTTTTTCCAGGAAAACACATACGTCATCCAATAATTTGATGTCTACGAAACAAGTTTTGCAATATTTATATAAATTAAGCGATGCATCATTACGAGAAACTGTACCGTCTCTTATCTAGAGTGAACGAATGTCACTTTTGAGGAAAATGTTAAAAAAAATTATAATTATAAATTATTAATGTAATCGTTTGAATTATACGAAATAAGACTGAATATCTCTGGATTTAATATAAGCAGACGTAGTCTTCTTTTCACATGGAGAAAAATCATTTTGCAGTATTAATATTAATAATTGTGTTATTATTCTGATGATACGTAAATAACAGCACTTGGTCAAATAATTGTTCATTTGAATGTCATACGAGACACAAGAAGTGTGTACGATGACATTCATTCATAAAGAAACATCTTTATGAATAAAAGATTAATTTCAAATTTTTTAGAATCGGCGTTATAGGCGTAATTGGGTTCACAATATTTAAAGTAAATTATTACGCAGAAAATATTCAAAATGAGATAAATATTTGATGTAAAAAGGTGTAGAGTTTTTTTTATGGATGGACCGCATTGGTAAGAATCACTAATTGATATTTTCATAATTCTTTAGATGTTATACCAACAAGTTAATTTTTGTTTATTGGTATTAATAAAATAAATTTAAGTGAATAAAAATTAATATTCATTGTTTGAGTGTCGATATTCACGGAGCAAGTATTATCATTACTTGATTACATTGTAAGTTGCATAAAAGGGGAAACCGTTGGGGTCGAAAGAAGGAAGGAAGTGGGATGCAAAAGAGAGTGAAACAACAAAGGAAAGGAAAAGATACGGCACACGCCACTCTGCCGTATGGTGTTGCAAGTGGTTTAGGCGTCCAATTGAAGACGTTCCGGGAACGAGGACGACTGGAGAAAAAGGAGAATGAAGAAACGAAGTAAAACGACTGTCCGAATTCAACGAAGTCAAGTGCGTGTGTCGGGCACGCGTGTGCGTATGGGTCGGAAAATTGTCGGTTACACATCAAAAAACCGGAAGATGTACGATACTGTAAAATCACTCTCTGATTGTCAAATATAAATAATCTAGCTGTAAACAATTCAACCTTCTAATACGAAGGAATTTGTTTTAACATTTTTTTTTCAGTTTATTTTTCTTCGTGTACTAGCGAAATCTGAACATTTCGCAATTTTCAGGATTATTCGAAATACCTAATTCGTACAGTTTAAAAGTCACGGATTTGAGAACATTTTATATCTATTTTAAACTCATCTTTAATCGAACAATAGGTCGAAATATGTTTCCAAAAAACCCACTATATCACAGATCCGACATTTACTTCGCATAAATCAATATTATGTCATCGTTCAATTCAAATCAAATACATTTTTAATGAGCCTCTACCTCCTTTTTGCAAACATATAACTTCATTTACTATTCGAATACAGTACACAAAAGATGATACCTTCGTTCTATGTTATTGTTCCTTTTGATCGTGAAGAGAGAAAGAAACTCGAAATACACTTGAGCAGCAAATTGAAGAAAAGTCGATACACATTGTGTCGCGTTTCTGTAGGAGGAGCATTGAATGTCTAGAATAAATTATCCCAGTAATCGATTTTCTAGTTCAGTTTTCGAGGATCTTGCCATTTAGGTACGCCCAAGAACCTGCACGGTCAATTTTACTTTTGCCGTTCTCTCACCTTTCCTTATCCCGCTGACATTTTCCATCTTCCACTTGTTTCTGCACTTAAACCGATACGGCATTTTTCGGTCGCAACTCAGCCCTTTTTCTTTCCCTTGAAATTCTATTGATTCGGTTGCGAATCGAACATCGGGTTCTCTTGTTGACGTGGCTGCACAATAGGTTTTATTAAAATACAATTTTGGACAAAGAAAAGTAGATAACTTAATTTCATACACACGTACAATTCCGATAATAAACACGTTCTTTTCAAATTCAGATGTGTAGTTTGTTGTTCTCTGTAGAGAATGAACAAAAAATAATATTTTTCTTAACCTTTAAAGGGTAGAACCTTCAACATTATATATTTATAATATATATAGTTGTATTACATTAAATATAGGTTCTACAAAAATATAAAAACGAATGAAACATCCGTTTAATATAAAAATAATTGTATTAATAATAAGTCCCTACTGCATTGTAATTGTAAAATAGAATTACAGAAAATTATACATGAGCTAGTATTTCTATAAAAAAAAAAGTGAGCATCCTATAATTTATATTACGATAAATAAATGTGCAGTGTCCTTCAATCAGATAATGTATTAATTCCTATTTTATCTTATATAATGATCTTTGAAACTAAAACTATCGTCCTTCAAAGAGAGTGTTATCACTTTTTCTCCATCATCAAAATTTATATGTGAAATTTACATTGAAATGTTCTAATTGAGACTAAAACATTTTCATTCTATTAAGACTCTTTATAGGTATAAAGTCTAATCATTTGATATCGTTGAATAAAGCAGAAGTAAACGATAAGTAGTAAATAACGTTCACTTTGTCTATGAGTTGCAGGTATCGGTTTCGAGTGTTTCGAGGTAAAAAGCAGCCCTCGTTATTCGAAATAATTATAGGACAGTTAATCTTTATATTTATCCCGCAGAGACAAGAACGAGCTATCGATGACTTTGACGCTACGCTTCGGCAATTACAATATAACCGATGCAACAGATGACACTGACTTTTGGGATCGTTCCATTCGCACGGGTCATTCCCTTTTCAGAAAGACGATGTAGCATGTGGTCAGTCACGAACCCTACTAAGTATCCCCAACACGTCATCGGATCAGCTAATTTATGATAAAAATTATTTTGATTCTAACGCAACTGGTCATTGCTCTCTTTCTCAGCAGAGAGAGAGAAAAAAAAATTAACAATTTATTTTTGAATGATTTCCTTCATAACAAAATTTGTATAGTAGGACGAATAAAAACCAAATGTTTAATAAATACTCGATGCTATGAAACAATACTTTAATTCATATCAAATACTTCATAACTCATTTAATATCAGTAATATCATTTCTTACATAATAACTAAAATCTGATTTCAATATTTCAAGGTTTCGACGAAATAACTTTTCCATGAATACTTTTTGCCCAATTTTTTATTACTCTAATAATAACAATGAAAACCAAATAATGATAAACAACCTATAGTTTCATAATAAACTTTTTGTCCTCTCAAACTCCATTAATTATATCGGAAGGACCCTGATATCAACCCTATCAAATTCCCGTATCACAATCCACACTTCACAGGAACGTCAAACATATGGTATTGAAATTTCGAGCAAACGCTTCCGATGGCTAATATGAATCGACAGTTAAGAACATTCAATTAACGATTCATCTATAGAAGTCAATGAGGAATCAATTTGTAAAAAAGTTTAAAATAATCGATCACCGACCATCATGCTCATTGGCAAGTCGATGAGTAATTGAAAGCAGTTGCTGAAAACGAGAGGGAGAATCAATTTAAAGCTAAAACATACTGGTTAAGAATTGTCTAACTTCAAATCTCCAGCTGATATCATTGATTCAAAAAGTAATCACATTCGTTCCTGGTGAACTTTTGTTATTTTTAAACATTTTGCAGTGAGACGAATTTTTATTTAGATTCACAACTTAACTGAAAACTAAAATTTGTTCCAGAAAATCAAGACAACTGGAAAATTGTATGAAATGTAATTAAATTTCTGTCATAGAATTATTGATAATGCAACACCCGCTTACCTCCCGACCCGTTGCCCGCACTCCCCGAATTGTCGGCGGATATGCGCACCGCGTCGGCGCGAGAGCGCCACGAGGTACCCGACTGTTAGGCGACAGTCTAGTTTTTCCTCTCGCGAAAGGAAGTACGCGCGCCTGTAAGGGAAAAAAAGTGAAAGAAAAAGAGTCCCTCGCCGAAGCACGTGGTCGCTCGTCACCCAGGGTTTGGAAGGATTGAGGTGAGCGCCGACCACGGGGATGCTTGGCCTAAGGCCACCCGTGGCTGAAGGGGTAATTGGGATCGTCCCGGGCCGCTGATGACGCGGCAACAATAAAAATAAAAGAAATGTGAATTAGCGATACTTTCTTGATTTAGATGAAAATTAATGTCTAGATCCTATTATTTCTCATTTTATATTAAAGTAAACTAAAATTGTGAAAATTATATTTTTATTGAAGTGATACATATACATAATTATAACATAGAGTTACATTCAATAAGCTTTATAATTTACTTAATCAGAATTAGTAAGTAATCATAAATTTAATTTTTGTAACGAAAAACTTCACTTTAATCATTTGACTTTGCAGCATGGCATTAAATTGACAATTACAATGAAACACATTATAATTGATGTTACCTTATATATGCACGCGCGCACGCGTGAAACGGTAGAAAGGGTCGAGTTAGAACAACTATCACACTTATATTGTCGCGTGCCGTTATGCGCTAGTGGGTTCAACGATTCCCCGCACATGACACCGGAATACGGGAGTACAACATTATACATGAAATTAACCTTCGCCAGTCAGCTATAGGAGTCACGCGACCGGCACGTGGATAATTTAAGTATCTTCTTATCTGAAATTACCATTTTCAACAACGTTTTTAACACATTTTGATGCAATCTATGGTTCGGAAGAGTCAATTTTGCTTCTGCAACATCTCTGGTCCAATGTAACATTTGTGCTTGCCATTTCTCAATCCGAATCCTTATTTTGATTATTTTCATACACCATGTGGGTTAATATAATTTCGTTTTATATTAATATATTAATTTACGTTAATGTATAACAAAGGTTTAATGTTATGAATAATCTAGTAAAATGTAAAACGAATTTTGACACACACCTGTCTTACACGGGGGAAAAATATGATGAAGTTTAAATGACAAATATGTTATGCTCTTGAAAAATTGTTAAAATATATTCCAATGTAATTTCATGTAAAAATTTGCCGTTATTATTACATTTTGTATTGTTGAATTAATTAAAGTTTCGACCGACAGCGGTGTAACATTGTTAGGACTGACGACAATGTTCGTTTCACGAAGACTTTTCGGATTAACTGGTTCTGTTTCTTTAATGTTCACCAAGAAACTGCGTAGCCGGTGAAACGACATTTACAGCCTCCAACAACTGTAGTAAAGAAGCATTAAGTAAGTGTGGCGTTTCTCTGTCGCCACGCGACACCTTCCTAATGGTGCCACTAAATCGCTCCTTCGTAAATTTTATGCTCAACAGATATGTCCCTTTAATAATTACACTTTTCAAAGGTTCTCCGATCTGATCACCTAGAGAAAAGAGTCTCATTAAAATAATCGATTATCTAATGAGGCTTATCTCAAACCTACACTTTTACTGTATAGCACTTTTAATCAAGTTTGGGAGAGGTTCATCATTAGTTGCCTTGGTGGAACTGTGGACAACGCGTTTTTTATGTATAGGACGGGAATATTAAACACTCATAAAGGTAAAAATAGTACGAGGCAAGGCATTTTCCGATATGTACAAACAAATGATAAAATACTTAAGTAATTTCCTATGATAATTTTGCATAATCTTAGCGTGTTATTCTTATAATGTAATGGTTTTTGAGCGTAATGATTCTTGTCAAATATAGGAAGATCTTGCAGTTACTTTCAACAAAACTTTATGTAGCATTGCAAATATTATAAACAAAAAAGTTTTCCCTCAAATGCATCAAAACTGATAAAATTTACGTGTCTGCAATTATTACTTAAAAAAAGGGGACATGAGGAACATAGAATATAATCAAGATAATTAATCAGTCCGGTGGCTTCACACTTGGTGGTTCCACCTTGTCTAGAATAATGAGGCCCAAATTACCTATTGCACTCGTAAATGGAACTCGCGAAGATAACCGGGGGTAGATTGCCTCAAAGCCCGTTATTTATAAGAAATGCAACAAGACGGATTTATCATTTAATAATTTACTAATTTATTTATATACAACTAATAAAAGTTGTGACAAAAATATTACGAAAGTGAAAATCAATGTCGGCGAATTCGCACTATGTATTATTATAATTAGTGTTTGAAAAAGTGGCACCGTTTACCAGACTATCTGGTAATGTTCTTAACATTAGAGCATAAAGTTTCAGAATGCCACAAAGTATAGTAGCATTTATTATTTTATTTTTCTCAGTGTATTATCAGTGTATCATTATGAATATGTAACAGCGTTTCTTTAATTTCAAAACATGTATAACGAAGTCTTACGCATGTTTTCAGTGGTTGTTCATTTAGTGACATACTTTATTGCATCAATAGCTCATGATATTATATAGACGTTAATTTATTAATTCAATAACAAATCCAACTTTAATTTGATAGCGCGTGTCATAACGAAAAATCTGAATTAATTTGAAATTAACGTACTAATTATTTATAAATAACAGTATATCAACAAATATAATTTTTGTTAAAATTATCTATTCAAAATCAACAATTAGTGATGCTTGGTATGAAATTTTGACAAGCGCCACAAAATGTTTATTCCAATGCGAATTACCTGGCAATTTAGCCGGATATTTACAATTAATCAAACTTGTTGAAAATAATATGTAAAGCATTAGAATTTCTGAAGGTAAAGGAAAACGATACAATTGGCACCACTTGAGTGAAAACTTTGCCTATTCATGATGCCGCGCGATTCTCATTTTCGCTCTAAAATTTGAAATCGCGACTTTCACGATCGCGTAAATGGTACCTGGCCTGGCTCGTAAAACGTTAAAAACGAACGTCAAACTCGCGGGAAAATAGTACACCGAGTGGAGATTCAATTAAATAGTGTAAATGAAGCATAAATTAGCCCTATTCTTCTGCTTGTTTCTCTGCCGTTGTACTCGCGGTTGGCTTTCGGCTTAGGACGCGGATGACAAGGCAGGTGTCGGAACGAAGAACTACTTACTCGGTCAACGACGATGGTGCTGATGCCAGCAACATCTGGCCGGCCGTTATATACTGGCCCGAGATCTGGATACTATGACTTCGTGATTACTACTTTTCTACTGTTTTTATGTTACATATTCTGTAAAACCTTACCTGTATCCGGTGCATCACCATCAAAAACAGCGAGCATTTTTGTACTCTGATTAAGTTCTGTATGTCTTGTTGACGAGACAGATTTACAATGTTCAATGTATATCTATCATAATAGATATTTTCTGTCAAATATCGATTAAGATATTCAATGGGACGCAGTATATTGATATCATCACAAAGAGGTTCAGTATAACAAGCAATAGGCGAGCTTTCGAATGAAACTGATTTTCACCAACGAATGTTCTTCTACTCTATTACATCTATCAGTTTATTAAAATTTTTAATTCCTGGTTTCTTAATTTTTAATATTCTTTTCTCTCCGTGTAGGTATGAAAATTTATTTGTTAATAAATCAATAAAATCAATAGTAATATACTAAATATAAAAACTTGCAAGAAACTTGATTGTTTTATGTACTATTAACTAAGATTATTCTTCTAAGAAACTACACGTGAAGAAAAGATCTGTTAAAAATTATTAACATGTTCATTATCAATCGAACATGTCAGTTTAGTCAAATTTATTTTAAATCATTGCGGATAATTTCATATAAAAATATTAGAATTTCAGGACTTATTTTTAGTAAATATTTTGTTAAAATAGGTTAGATGTAATGCAATTATTTCTAATGTGCTTAAAGTTTTACTTGTATGTGTCGAACAAGAAAATTGCAAATAAAACTTGAAAATATTTATCCAGAAAAATATGACTTTTATCTAGAAAAATTAAACTTGCAAGATATCAAATCTTAGACTTGTAATCGATTATTAAAGAAGTCGCGTTAACTAAAGGGTTGTTTCTTTTGCATGGCACTCGTGTGCAAATGTGAACAACTACCTGTTTTATCGTACGCATCGTATGGATTCTGACCACCTCTGATTACTCCGTTTGAACTAAGCAGAACCCCCAGCAAAGCACAAGGCAGAGGAGAGGCGTGTCTAAGAACGCAATTACCACAAAGTGGTGACCACTTCCATGTATAAGCCGATCCCTACCATCGGGCCCAAGATCCCTTCCACAAGTCGGACTACCTAAGCCACCTTGGGTCCCCACCACTAAGCTCCTTAAGAAAACCGGGCAGCGTGGTCCAGCCACGAGATACCTGAGACATTAAAGTCAGAGTCAGTATACATAACGCTTTCATGAGGAGTGCACTCTTCATTTCCAAATATTTTGTATTCCATGGGTATGGTTTCAAGGAATGTTCTATGAATAAGTGACAGAACAAGTGTTATATTTTCAATTGAGACAAACAAAAAATAGAATCCATCCAAATTTATCATACAACTGTCTAAAAATTCCTTTCTAAACGATTTCTTCTCAATTATCATTCATATAATGACAGCTTGCGTTAGTTTTCAAAGTCAGTATGATGTGTTGGATTCAGAGGGTTACGGTTCTGCTAGCAGTCCAGAGTCCATTTCTCGCAATTGTTGGACACTGCAACAACAAGATACAGCTTATCCACAGCCATCCAGATCTCGTGGTAGTAGTTGCGGAAGTATTAGTTCAGTTGACAGTCACAACTTTCAGGAATACTCAGAATCAACTAGCCATCCAAGTGGCTTCACCAATCAAATGAACATGAATTTCAACAACTTCTATGAAGGGTATCAACAAGGGTATTGCCGCGAAGTGTCTTACGACATCCCAAAGGATTCCAAAATTCATTGTCGGATGAATATCCAGTACTTCGATGAAATTTACGACAGTGGTACCAAGATATCCAACTACGTGGCTGATTTTTCGCCCACCAAACAGGACACCAAAATTGTAGACCTATACCCTTACTCCGGGACCAAGTACGACTACTTTTCTAACCAAGATGAACCATTTGCTCTTAAGTCTCAATATAGTGCATCGCGAAATGAAAGTTTTGTGTCAAAACGTGAGAAAAACTCCTGTCAGTATTTTTCCGAGTCTCAACCAGTGAATAGGAACGATGCTTTAGCTGAGGATGTAGGTTCAAGGAACAAAGATCTCATTCCGGTTCCAGTCAAATTTAGTAACCACAAGACTAAGGAAGTGCTACATAAGATAAAGAACGGTTCTGCGGGCATCGAAGTGCTTCGAAAAAGACGATTGGCAGCTAACGCGAGGGAGAGAAGGCGGATGAACAGCTTAAATGATGCATTCGACAGACTCAGGGACGTAGTACCCAGTTTGGGTAATGACCGAAAATTGAGCAAATTCGAAACTCTACAGATGGCGCAGACATACATCGCAGCTCTTTATGAGCTCCTACAAAGGGAGTAGTTCATATTTGCTCGAACAGTTTCTTAATTTTAATTTATTTATTTATCATATGTGATAATTGTAAATATATTTTTGAACCTACGTACCTTTGTAAAATTATTGTTTAATATTTACGTTTCTAAATTATTGCTTTTTGGGGGCTAATATATATTTGAAGAAGTTTGTATATATATGAGAATATGTCGAGTAAGTTTGATCTCAAATGAAGAAAAATTCATAGAGGGCGGTACACTTTTGCACGGTGATTTCCAAACATAAAGACATCTTTTCATTATTTCCTCATCACGGGTAGCTGTAGCTAAGCGGCTTCAAAAAGATATGCAAAAATTACTGGACGAATGACCAAGTCTGCCGCCACCTCCGGATAGCAGTCAATCACAATTAAATACAATTTTGCTGGACCGACGGGGTTCAGTAATGCCGCAAAAAGAGAGCAAATTAAAATCTCCTAGCTGACAGAGTGATAGATGGCAGAGCTGCCCGGTACTTGGTGTGAGAAACATTCGCGATCAAGCGCAATCAAATTTTCGGGAAAGTTTAATTGTTAATTAACTGAGCCACATCATTTTTCAGGCTGACAGTGCTATTCGTTACATGGTCGAAGAAGTGCGTTACTTTCATCGAACACCTTAATTAATGATTTAATGAAAATGCGTCGTAATAAAATGCTGGTGTTATCTTTCCCAGTTAAATCTTAATAATTATGTCGTTACGATAAAGTCTCGTTTATACACGGCTTTTATGAAATTATAAAATCGGTAAGCTGTGAAATATAGATTCATTATCTGATAATTATTTTTATCTTGTAATGTTGAGGTTGTAAAATATAAAATATTTTCGATTTTATTCCTTTTTGTTTAATTGTGAAAAATGCACGACTGATGTATATATAATGAAGTAATGTACGTATTGCTCAAATATTTATTTTAGAATTTTCCAATTTATTAGACGAGGTTTGCACTGAATGGGTTCAAGTTCAGTTGTTTTCTCGCGATTATTGTAATTATTTTCAACTAAATTGGTATGCAGTGTGAAGAGGACGAGACAGTAATAATGCACGTTGCTTTCGTCTTTTTGTTCCGCAAAATCGCCTATGTACTTATTTTCGCTACTAATCATTAAATGAAAAGTCATCTTAACGCTATTCGGCGTAGAACTTTTGTCTACATTATAAATGTTTATATAAATAAAAACTAAAAAGTATGTAGAAAATAAAAACAAGAAGAAAAATAAATGAATGATAAAGAGAAATAAAGTTGGAAATTGTTAATTCCAAAACTGCGAAAGAAGTTCTGATTCGGTTAAGCAATATAAAATACTAGTGAAGAACAGTAAGTACTGAAAAGTATTTTCGTTATAGACGAAAGTGTTGAAAATACTGCTGGTAACCGTTTCGAAATTAGGTACATTGTAAACGCTAAACTACACAAAAAAGAAGTGCCTTTTAACATGTATATTGGAAGCGCGTTTGTATAAATAAAAAAATTAAATGAAATTAAAGTTATGTAAATAAAAATTTTAAAATTGTATAACGATGATTTAGGAAATAAAAAAATGTTATTAAAAAAAGTGTCATTTGATATTTTAAAACATTTTTTTGCACTTTCAAATAAAAACTCTCATTCGATAGCGGAAAAAATGTATAAATTTTATTTGGCTTTAATGAAGGAAAAAAATCTGTTTTTTACGAGACGAGATAAATCGCCAATTGCTTTCGTAATTAGAGTGTCATTTTATGTTTATTTAATGTGGAACCACGAGAAAATTGTAAAATGTATTACAGCGTTTATAAGTAGCGAACAAAAGTACTAGTATAATTATACGAGAAACAACTTCCATAAGAAAAATGTTCCTGGACTAAGACCAAATGTATTTAAGAAAGTGCAATGTTAATAAAAATTGTAAAACCAAATATCACACTCTTTTCCATTATTTACCTTTCACTGACACTCAATTTATAGAAATACTTCGTTTGTAATAAATATTTGCGAAAAACTGCCATTTTTATCTTTTTAAATGAAATAAAATCATGTTATTTTTAAAATAATTCTTGTCGGTGTTCAGTATAGCCTCCTGTACACATAGCAACGAATGGTTTGTTTTTACAAATGTGAAATATTTGCAACCTTTCAGGGCACACAATTTATTCAATAGACCTGAAGATTAGTGAAATAAAGGAGCAGGGTAATGGATGCTTCTTAAAAACGATCGACCAATTATTAAATACACGTGGAAATAATTGGTGGTAACTCACACGAGCGTTCGGATTTGTGTATAAAATCGATCGGTTGATTTTGATAGAATGTCAGATAGCGGCACACACAAAGCGACTTTCAGCTGGTCAACTTAATCTGCTACTACCGGACAAATTGATACCAGGCAACGCACTCACTCGCCGTATCTTTACAAGACGTGTATGTGTACATAAGCCATAGAGTTTCCTGCATAACTCTCCTGAAGGCTTTCACATTATATTTAAACATCTAGAACGCGACATTGTGAGCTGCCTTAACTCGCGCGACGGTCCATCGCGATTCTTCTTCTATGCATTCGTTTCGTCCATAAGAAACGCGCTGAGCCATCCCAAGAATGTCAACGGGCGAAAATAACACTCGATGCGATGACACGTAGAAAATAACCATTTTTCATATTCGCGCTGATGAAATCATTGTTTCTTCGCAAAAAGGGAAACACTGCCCGCGCTTTTGATTTATCTACTTATCAATTGAAAGTTTCCACGTGAGCTTTATGTCTTATAGAGTTGATTTCACTTATTAGGGAAACTACCCAATTTATTACCATATTATAATTTTCAACAGATATATTTCTTTTATTGATACGTATATATTTATATATTGAAAATTCTTCGATTTCGCGCATAAAATATATAAATTGGTGGGGAGTAAGTGTGAAGTAGTACCAATAATGTTTTTAACATGACTACATTTATATTAAATTATTAATATTAAATCAATACCAGATTGGACATTTTAAGAACTAGGATGAGGTTTGAAATGGTCTGACGAATCTGTCTGAAATGTGTTCTGGTTGAAACTGGTGAACGTGTGAACAAGATTTATATATTGAGCAGCATACAGATCTTATCTGAACACTTTTTAAGTTTAGTTAGATTTTAAAAAAATTTATGGCGGGGTGGCGTAGCAGTACCAATATTATTTCTCTCAGTGTAGAGACTTTTTCAAACTTCTGCAAAGAATTTATTATTACAAAGGATTTATATAAGCAAATGAAATACTTTTTTTTTAATAATTCTTATCTGGAATTCTTGTTATATTCACAATATATTAAAATGGTCAAAAATTTCACGACAAAAAGTAGTATTCTTATTTCATTAAAATCTAAGAACAATTACTCATTAATATCCAACAGACGAGTATATCAGGGTAAGATACTATAACAACTCATACATGAATATAATACCCATACAAGTTCGAGAATAATATCACGCGAGTGGGGCTAGATTAAGCCGACACGAATCAGGTAACCGAAAGGCAATTAACTCGCTGTAAATGACTAATCTATCCTCTTTCTTTTTCTTCGTTTATTTCTTTATATGGATCTGTCAACATGACATTACGCGAGATGAGTTATTCGCGTCTATTGTCAGGAAGTAACGTCGAACTCTCTTGAACGACGAGTCGCAATCACCGTTTTGCGACGAGTACCTTTCATCTTTTGCAAATTTATCACCGGTACCGACAGCCGTTAATAATTTAATACGTCATTGTAATTGCCGAGACAGAAAGCATGCTTATTACAATATCACAGAAATTGACTGATTTTGCCTCATCGAAGTGTTAGATAATTTGAATAAGAAAAATAATAAAAATTATATATCATTATGACTAACCTTTTAATTACATACATTACAATAGTTCGTTCTCTGACGGAACATAAGAATGTTGACCGAAAATGGGGAAAATGGTGGCATTTCGGAAAGATCTTTTCATAGGTAAGACATAGTTAATTTTTTCTGACGGAATCGTATTCTGTGCAAAAAAAATACACAGAAACATTTATTGTATCGTTTAAGAGTAAGCACACAATTACCAAAAACATAAAGAATTTTATCATTCAAATTATCTAAGTACCGAACCGCTCGAGCGTCCTGAGTCAACTTTACGTAATCGTATACGATACTTGTGGAATAAGCTTTAACGTGACGTATGTAATTGAATTTTGGATTATTATGTTTTAAAGATCCTACCTGCTCTTTTGCTGCCAGCAATATAATATTACGTATTGAGTGCCAAGTTATAATTGAGGATCCAACGGAGATTGGTCGCGTGTAGCTGAGTGCAGACGTCGGAGACCTTAGGGCTTAAATGTAACTATAGCAAACACACCGATATAATTTGATTCGGTACGAAAACTCGCAAATTTATCTATTTAAGAGTAATAGATTATTTTTACGTCAAATAGGATTTCTATTTGTTATATGGATAAAATAAAATTCTTTTTATAACAAGAATAAATTTTCTCATGTGGTCTTGTGTAGAGAATAATTCGTAACATACATTGACCAATTATTGGAATACGAATATATGAAAAAGACACAACGGTACTTTTCTCTCTCTCCTCTTTTTCCTCCCTTTTCTTATATGTCTACCTCTTTTTGTTCTATTTAACATCAAGTGGAAGCTTCGTGATGCATTCACAGTGCGTGAGGCACGAGCAGAAAATACGAATGCCAGAACCACAGCCGATCCTATGCTCCCACTTCTAATTCAAAAGCAATTTGCACTCGGCCTATAGAATATCCTAAGATCTACGTCTTTCAGGGATGAAGCATCAATAACTTTACTATAATTAAATAAAGAGACCTTTCGCCAATGTCTGATGCGATGTTCTACTTACCTCCAACACCTTAAAAATGAAAAAAATAAAATTAAATAAAAATATTAAAAGAAATATTTGTATTTATATCTACATTCCAATTGAAATAGAATCCTCTTAACAGCAAGGTTTAATTTCATCTTATTAAAATGAATCGAAGGCGGTGAATTTGATAATGACAAATTTTGATAATAAAAGAACGATGAACATGAGCATAGATAGTAGTAGGTGAGCGAGGGAATCTACTTTACTCAAGTTTCGCTCAAAAAGAATCACTTTTTAATTTCAATTAGATTTTTTTTTACTTTAACATACGTTTATTATACTTATATTGAAAATTTTCAATCCCACTTGACTAGTACTGATAATCTTACGTCTATTACTGTTATATTAATTGTTATTATTATTAATTTATTACTTACTAACTATTAATAATATTAATTTAATAATGTATTGGAAATAAAACAGATTTCCACATTTATTTATCAAAATCTCATTCTTAATGTAATATACACTGGACAAATTTTTTACGGGAACCTTAGTGGCTGTAAAATAGCAATTTGCATAATATTTCGATATACTCATAAATTTTCGTCGTGACAACGTCATTTATTCATCAAGAATGAAACTGATCCTTCTCATTACATTAACATTTTTTATTCAAGCTTTTATGTCTACAATCGATGAATTTATAGCACGGCATCCTCAGCAGAAAGGACACTCGTGTCCGCTAGAAATTACGATAAATACGGACATACACTGTCCGCTTCCCTTTTTCCTTTTTCTTCATTTCGTCATCTTCAATGTTCTGGCTCTATTTCGTGCTCGCCAAATGCCTTTTTATGCAAATTGAAAGATATATAGCCAATATTTCAATGTTAATTATACAGTTGATCTTTTGTCGCGACATTTTTCCGGTTTAGAAAAAGTTCCAAAATAGTATTTTCTTTATTATTACCACGCGTTATCATAACTATTTTCGATAGAAATTAATTATTTGAATAGTTCATAAACGGAAACAATTTTATCTTAACAAGCTGTCATCTGAAAACTAGCTTCGATTCATTGATTTTGTAGTTTACGGCTGCAAAGGTTGATTAAATTGAGATTCAATTATACTCAACTTCGGAGAAAGTAATATAAAAAAAGTGTTAATTCTAAAAGCATCAATTTACGTCACGATTACTAGAGCTTTCTAGTAAATATTCTTTTAATCTCATTAATTATTATTGCATCTTTTTTCTCCGTGCATCTCGAAAACTTTTAACATAACACTTATAATTAACGATTTTTGTCGGCACTGAATTATGATACTATTGGTTGTATTGTATGTTCATAACATTAATTCAACTGCTCGAAGAGACACCTGGTGCATCATTATTATTTATAAAAGAGTCCGTATACGAATACTGCCGCGGGTACGAATATGAATAAGCTTCTGAAAGGTGTACACCCCGATTAGCTCGATAGTCAAAATGAAATTTTCACCTTAACAACGTGCTATTCGCTTTCTTCGCTTATTTGCTTCCTTTCGATTTCTCTTTTCTTCTTTTGTGCTCGATTTCGCAGTGGCTAAAGAAATAATCTGGTTAGATCGACATTATCGGTATTGAATTTATGGCTCGGTATAGTTGATAAGTCGGTGTTAAACAACTGCATAAATTTGTGCTCCCTGGCGGACTTCGGCAATGATTAATAAAGAATACTGCCTCGGTAGTGACACAATTATTCATACGATCGGACTTTTACAAACGGCTGTTGAAAGATAAATAATTTCACGGTGTGATAAGTATATTTGTCGGCACACTGAGATTTGCAGTTTATATTCTTACACGATAAATTTTAACAATTTTAGTTAACCTCAACAGCGCTTTTTCATCTTAAACGAGTTACATATTTGGTACAATTTAAATGATATATCTGATCACAGTTATCTGGATCACATCCCGCAGTGCACTAGCAAACGCTTTTATTATGTAGCTAAATCCTTAGCATGCCTATTCCTGATGTACTATGCGTTGTATATATCATATCCAATAGCAACCCTCACTTACTTGTATCAAGAAATTCTGGGCAACATGCTCTTGTGAACTTATGACAATTCATAAGTTGACAAGAACCGTCGATGACTATTAATGATTGCTGTTAAAAAAGTGGCAGTTGTCCACAAGTAATTCATCATTTCTGAACTTGATAATTTTTACAAATCGTACTTTTGGACTAAACCAGCTATTTAAAAATTTAACATTTTCATAAAATATCAAAGGATCGATGCTGGCCTACTACTGTTTATCATCTGGCAACTAGTATATGATCAAAATCAGGCTATTTGAATATTATTGGGAAGTTTCTATTGGGCAAGTTTATGCTGCGCGAAAATTATTCTTTTGGCCAGGAGAGGGGGAAAAAAAATTTACTACTCGAATTAAAGAAGAGAAGAAATTTTGGAAAGTAGGTGAGGTGCGACTCAGCATATCATTTAATCTTCATTGTCGATTAGTGTAGCAATTTAGTGTATATAGAAAGTTGCTAATCTTGACAAGTGTCTCACATCTGCAAAGTGTCACAGAAGAAAATGAATATTAAGGCAATGCCGAGCTCGCGGTAAAGTATAAAAAAAATCCGCGGGAAAAGCTGACAAATACAAATTGTTCTCTCGTTGAGAAATCACGATTAATCTTCCACTATGTCTGATATTGTATCGCGCACGTGCTTTCAATGCGGTAACTGTATTCGTGCCTACACAATCGAACATCTCAAAGTGTGCACACAAATCTCTCGTTGAATCAATCTTTAAATAATTAGACGTTCTTCGCAAAGGATCTGTTGAATCGGCGTTGGGACAATTCCTTAATCCTGTAGGTTTATTTTCTAATCAATTATTGGCTTGTTGTACGGAGTGTCTTATAATAAATTGAGAAAAGAAAGTAGTAGGAGAGATTTCAAGGGTCGCGGGAGCGAACCGAACGAGCCAAGTTAATTTACGTTAAAAATAATAAATAATAATAAGTTTATATAAATAAGTTAAATAATTATTAATCATATAGAATATTTGATTACAGTACTTTTATTATCCATGAATTCTTGTCATTCGTGCTTTTAGAGTATAATACTATTCCACGCGAATATAGCAAGATTTCATGCATGCACACTCACAAAACTGTCTATTTAAGAGTAATAGAATCTTCTTATATTAAATAGGGATTCCATTCAGTATATGGACAAAACTAAATTCTATTTATAATAAGAATACATTATTCTTACAAAGCATATATTTATATTAAGAATAATTTCTATTTATATTAAATAGATGTGTTTTAAAGTAAAGAATAAAATAGTTTTAGTTTAAGAATATTCAACAGATGAAGCAAATTTAACCTAACAATGGTATGAAGTGTTTAT
>JABFPN010000726.1:0-39299 GCA_022817305.1 Leptoteleia sp. ZL-2020
TTATTGATGTAATATATTAATTAATATTGTACCAGAATAAATGCAAAGAATGTATCGCAAATTATCCACTTGGTTGGGTCGGGAATTTAAATCATTAAATTTTGAACAATTAGTTCTTGTTCAAATTAAACTTTTTAGATCATTAACGATAGATAATTAATTTAATAATATCGTTCTCTCCTTATACTATCGGTACCATATAAGTGGATGTAAATGTTAAAGATACTTTGCTAATCAATTTTAAATTGTTAATTAAAATCAAATTATAAAATTTCAAAAATCCCTCTAAAGGATATAATAATTACACAATGACTTTAATAGTCGATGTAATGTTAACGATTTAATATGTATTAAATAAGTTTAAAATTGCCTTGTGTATTAACTTTTAATTACAGCAATAGTGCTGCTGATTAAATAAATAAATAAAGGGAAATTTTCGGACGTGTCCATTAACTGTTTGATTCGCACTGACTTATACTTTGTTTTATTTGTTGCCACAACAACGCTTATAAATCTAAAAAAAACTTTTGTTTCCAAATAGAGTACCAAACAAGTTTGCGTAGTAATCTCTATAACTCTCAAAATAAGTAACTTGGTGAATTTAATACAATGTCGAAACTTTTATTACATACTTCATTATTATACTTTTGAAAGTTACGAAAATCCATAATACATAAATAGTATTGATCGTGGATGACAATAAAAAAATATTGCGACATTAGTGTGAATTTTCTTAAATAATTTTTAATTGAAATAAAAATTGTTTTTGCAAAAAAATGCGAAACATGAATATTTGTAAAAGCAACATAATGGGCATATATTACACATAATTTATGAACATTTAAATCATTACTTCAAATAACACAACCTAAAGTGTCAAGTTTCTGCGGGATTTAAAAAAAACTTGGTCATAAAGCTGCTGCAAAGAACGCACGAAGTCATATGATTAACATACGAAAGGATGCAGGAGACAATCAATAAGCCTGAACGCGTCACGTGCGACCTCAAGAAAATTGCACGTGATGCGCCGGAGTTATCATCCCAGTACGTGCTAATGCAATTCTAACAGAGTATTTGCATACTGCATAAAAATTCGGACCCTCGCCATTCACGAAGTCTGTCGTTTCTTATTTTTTATTTATTTTTTTTAACACATCTTCGACCAACTGATACGTTGATTTTTAGTTTACAAAAAAAGTAATTCTTATCCAATACAAAATTATAAAAATCTTATTAAAATTTAATAAGATTGAGTCAAAGCTTTGCCCAGATTAAAACCAATGATATTGTGATCTACTGACAAATTTTGCCAATATTTTACTTTTTTAATAGTAAAAAATAAGAATAATTACCGAAATATTATATGACAAGTATAATGGAAGTAATTTTAATGAAAGAGAATTTCGAGGCTTGGATTATAATTATATACCGGTAAACATATATTTTATGTCAGTGTTTTCATAAAGTACAATAATCCTTTATGAAACATTTTTTCCGCCCGAGTGCGCTTCCCTTTTTACAAATATTTCAGCCTCCATTAATAAAATTATATAGCGTTAACTCCGGCGCATTATAATCACATTTACACTGAACCTAGTTTTCCAATAAATGCTCGCGCTATTTTGAGTTCATGTTACAAGCGATAATGTTCCGCAAAAAGTTGCATATCAGCTAGTGCCGAGGCTCATTTATCTCGTGCATATTTCATATTATCATCTCAACTGGCACGTCCATTAATTTACATGTAACAACGGGATAAAAGTTGTCCCAAACTTTCTGCCATCATCGAAATTGAAATTGCAAAGAGTAAAGCGCTAATCCACGAGCCTTCGAACGTCCGATCGTTTATTATTTAGCGATATTTCGTTTCCTCGTTGTCACAAAGAAAGCCCTGCGTAAACAAATCCATTGAATCTTATTCAATTCATTAAAAGTCAATGAGATTAAATCAGAAATTTGTCAAAAACTTAATGAAATATAAGTATAAACCCATTGAGCAATTGGATCCAATCAAAGTATGGACAATAAGTGCACGGAGAAAAAAGATTAATAAAAATTACTGGCATTGTTAGTGAATTAGTCATATAAATGCAAACATTGAGAAATTACTAACCTAAATTTTTTTAAATTTTATTTGGAAAATTAATATTTTCTCTCCGTGTAACGATATTTTTCACAAAATACACGCAGAAAAATAAAGAGTTAATTCTACTATAACAAATTGGATTCCAACCCTAGAAGACAATTTATGAACATACAAGAAAATACTAAATAAGTGCTAAAATAGAGTACTTTTTCTTATAAATTTATTGGAATAATTGCTTTATTATAATATTTCTTTCATAATTTATCATAAGAATGTCTTTTGGGGTTCGAATCCAATTTTTTATTGTAATATTAACTGTTTTATTTTTGTGCTTGTACTAGTATTATATTATAAAGAATACTACCAATGAGTACCCATCTTATTTATATAAAATATAAAAAAAAAAGTTTATATAAAACATAATAACAACTGCTAACAAATTCCTCTCGCTGCACTTCATTCGCGCCAACTGGAACGTTAATTCCAACTCCGCGGTGTTTATTATTTGATATTAACAAAGTACTTTTATGAGCACACCTCAGACTTCGATGAAACCGGCAACCGCCGGTGGCGCCACTACATCATATTAACCCGCTAATGGATATTAACCAAGTACCTACTCCGCTCGTTACCCGCGCGCAACTGCGTACGGCTTGGGATTCATTTATAATTCGTTCGAAATCTGTAACGCAGATGTTCGTTAACTCCGCGGGCCATTGCTTAATTAAAGCCGCTGATTATTTTATATCGTTGCGTCGTTGCGGGCGTTGATAATTGATCGCGTCGCCGTTTGATTTGCGCGCGGTGCGTCGGAAAATTTGGCGCCCCGCGAAATTCCGACGGGCGAAAAGTATTGCGCGGCGCGCGCGCGCGCTCTTCATCGGCCGCTCGCTGACGACGGAAGGGACGATTTTGTTATCGCGCTTCGAAATGGGAAGCGCTGAATTTGCAATCGTAAAAAGGGGGCCCACTGTTTAAAAGTGGCTCGGAGATTGATTCGCCACGAAAATAGCTGGACGAAACGTTTCGCCTATTATCGATGCTGGTAATATTTTTTCTTTCTTTCTTTCTCCCTTTTTTTTTTTTTTTGTTTATCGCAATTCCCTTTGTTTCGCGCGTATCGGAAAAATGTATGCGCGCTGGCAAATCAATTCGAAGATGATAAATATTGTGGATTCGCAATCATCGCTGATTGTTATCCGCGCTCGTTTTACCGAGCAACGTATTTTTTTTTTCCTTTCTTTTTTGGCGAATGTAAATTCGAATACCGTGCTTCCCGTATATTGTTCTAATTAAATAGTATATTGCTGCACGTGGGCGGTTTAAACTGCCGCGGGGGAATTGAGCCACAAAGGCGAGTCGCAGGGCGAGTACGGATTGGATTGGAATTTTATTATAACGACCGGTTTCGAGTCTGCCAAGACGAGGAGGATTTAAAATTAATGAACGGTTTAATTAATGTTAATACGTTTGTTAGCGCGAGGAGGATTATTGGAAAGGAAAGAATTTCCGTGATGAAGAAATAATGCATGGAAATGGATCTTGATTGATAATGAGTTTAATTTATATGCAGAATTGATGGTGGGTTAAAAAGTCACGAATGTTGCACGTGGGGGGGGGAGGGGAGGGGAGGGGGGAAAGATGCTTGGCGGGTGATTATTTTGTGTTGCGAATGGGACGCCGTTGAAAAGTCGGTAAAATTCCATCTTGGCCCAACTCTGGGCCGACCGTTGGATAACCATTGGGCCACGGTTGACATTTCTGTCGACTTATATAATATAAAATATTGAAAGCAATCGTGTTCCAATTTTGACATAACCATTAGTCCATGATTAGTTCAACACATGAATTGATTTTTTTCACTCCAGATTGTATGTAATAATAAATTAAAACAATGTTTAGTTATCAATTTATATCTATCATTTTTAATGATATTTTTTCTACAATATTTATTTTAATGTAACAAATTAACAGCAACTAACTTATGGTAAACAGTCGTCAGTATACATTTTGCTTTTATACAAAATCAACTTTCACTGAATTGATTTGTTTGTCATAACGATGGGTAGCCAATACTGGGCCAGGCTTTGGCCGATTGTGAGGTTCGCGCGCAATTCTTCCCTTTCTCTAAGCGGGCATTTCTGACCTTGTTGAGTACGTTTTCTCTTTGCGTTTCATTTATCAATCCGCCATTATTTTTACGACGCATTCCGTGCGACGCGTCGTTAAAAGTTTACGTCGTGCCCGTAACGCGCGAATAAAAATACCGGTAGCGTTTCGAAAACGCGGAAATTTTTGCGACGAATCGTCGCTGCGCTGTTAAAGGAAATTTTATTCGCCAGACGTGCGCGTAAGTGGTAGACGTCGTGCTTTCAAATTTCGCATGGGAGTGAATTTCTGCAACTTCGTTAGAAAGTAATGCGAGTTGGTAATAAAATGAATTTATTAGTCGCGAGCAAAAGCGGCCATTTAATTACCCCAAATAATGATTGCAAATCCAATTTAAGAGTAACGATCTAACTTGGCTTCATTGCATTAACACTATTTTGTCGTACTTGTTTGATAATAACGAATTAATAATCGTTTAATATCAGTTATGCGCCTATTGGATTCCACTTTATAGTTTCTAATGAATTTGATGTTTGAACTGGGATATATCAGAACATGTTCCACCATACAGGCGACATATTACATACATATATGCTGATTATGTCTCTCGTATACAAAATAATAATATATTGTAGTATATATATTGTGATATGTGTTACCAACTTATAACATATATGGGACATTAATGTGGTCTATGTATAATATTAAAGACATTTTTTCTGAAAGACCGATACACACGTGAAACGCAATTAAAAACAACAATTTTTCCTATCCTATTCTTCTCATTATAAAAACATTCTTCTTTTCCTTACAATCAGGAATGCCACATTTAATGCAATCATTAACTAATTAATATTAAATACCAATCTTAACGAAATTCGTCGCAATATAACACTTCTTAATTTCATCTTTTTTCCCCGCGTCTGAAAGATGTTTCATTAACAGTCAGAAGTGAGGTGCGATTGTGAAGAAAGGCCGAGGACAGCTTAAAAGAAGTCGCCGAGGACTTGAGAAGGAGCGAGAGCGAAGGGCGTCGACGGCGAAAAGCCCATTTGTCTTTTGCGGCTGAATACGCGCGGGGGCCTCTGTGAAGTTTTCGAGAGGCTGAGGGGAATTGGGCGCGAAACCGGGGCGGCGAGGGATCGCCGATGCCGATCGGCCTATTGTCCCTGGCTCGCGGCGAAACCGCGCGAGACCCCCCGAAAAACAATGGCGCGCAGCCACTCGTTTCCGCCTTTGACTGTTGTTTCGTCGGCTCGGCGCCTCGCCTTATCTCGGCCAATGGCCGTTGCCGCGGAGCCGCCTTAATCAAGCTCTCGTCTTCGATCGTCATTATCCGACGCGTATCTGGGACAGGAAGCGGCCCTCCGCAAAGATCCCGGAGACGTTGCGCCGCCGCTCGAAATTACTGCCTTGCGATTGATCGTTCGTAGTTTGGTCGGTTCCCATTCGTTATTGTGCACGCGTCAAACTTTTATCGCCCTTATTTGGCTTAATTATGTCGGTCGATTCTGCTATTTGTATCCGTCAGTTGTAAACATTGCACACTGAGGGAAATGGGATATGAAAATTGACTGTTTAAAAGAAATAATTTAGTGTTTTTATTAGTCATATAGTTGGTATATATGTATAAAGGATCATATTTCCCATTAGGTTATTATCTTACTTTAATAAGTTTCAACTGGAATTAATACATGGAGAAAAATGATTAATAAAAATGACTGAAATTGTTAGTAAACTGGTCACTTGCAAAAATTACTATCTTAAGTTAGCAAAACTTGTCAACTTGTTAATTAAAATAAAAAAGGCTAATACTTTTTACTAACTTGGAATAGTAATTTTTCAACTTCTTTTGTGTCATTTTTTTTTTTTTAAGTGTATGACCATTTTACTGTCAATGTCATTAATTTTTATTCATCTTTTCTCACCCTGTACTGAACAAAGTTAGGATTTAATCTCGCTAAATTTCAACAGGACTTTTAATCAGATTCGATAAGAATTACCAGTCCTTTTCAACCAGGGAATCCGTTAAAGCGGCGATTCGGATTGTCATTTTAACAAACCATTCCTCCGAGTGCAACGTACTTGTTGTTACGTAAGCTTCTGCGGTTAAGTGTCAACACCGTCGCATTTATCTTTATCACTTGGCGAATTCAACGTCTGTTTGTTAGCTTTAGTATGTCACGTCAACGACGGCACCTTTTTTCCCTCTCTCTCTCTCTTCCCGCAAGAAAAATTGTTCATTTGCGAAACACTTATTTCGTTCGCTGATAAATTGTTATTAACCCAATCGTAAGGTAGCTCCGCGAGCTGAACGATCGAAGGAATTTTCCGCGCAAAAACAGACGCTCGTTAGGTTTCGCAGTCATTTTCGAAAGCGCCGCCGTAAAATTCAAACGTCACGCGTCAAATTTGAAATGATCCAATGTCTATCGTCGCCAATTACGCCCTCCACCCTTTTTAAGGAGGAAAGAAGAATATAAAAAAGGTTTATATATAAAATTATTGCACCGTATGAAATGAAACTGAAGAAGGAAACGTTTTTAACATTAAACACATAAAAGAGCAATGTTTATAAACACCTAGAAGGTCAAATTAATGAGACAAAAACAATAATATTATTTGTTTACATCCAAAGGACATAAGTATGGATGTAAATACAAAACAAAAACAAAGTTTGTTTACGTTTTGTATGTTGAAAACGTTACATTTTTCAGTACCATCCGTATAAAAAAGCGAGAACAATGTTAGTTTATACGTCACAATTATTATATATAATAAAATGTGTTGTAAGACATGTGACCCCACTTTTCCACGCGGTGTAATAATTTTTAACCTAAACCTTTCTTCAGAAATGTTATCCCGAGTAGAATATTCTACCCCTGGGGGAAGTTTGCGCCCCGAACCACCGTAATGTTACCCAACTTTATACCTCGGGGAGATGGCGCCCGCAATTCGTCTCACGTCCTCCGAATCTCATTCCAAGATTCCGCCCGGATAAATCTGTCTATTATAATTCATACGATTTCAATCTAATCAAATTACAATTATTCCGTATCATCGAAATACGTGATCAAATCGCACCTCGCACCTCGCACCGCGTTGCCTGTGTTCCCTGAAATCCCCGGATAAGCACCGTTACAAAGCCCAGCCAATGATCGTTCGCTTTTGTCTTCGTCCCGGAAATCGTCCGGTAGTTATTTTCCTGTTTGGCGCAATGTATCGTGCACGATGCAATTTGCCCGATGGTGTTCTAAAAATTGTAACATAAACATTGTAAATGTGAACGCGTGACGGCGGAAATGCTTTCTCCATATTTGTATCTCTCGCCCCTTAAGTCGTTTTTAGAAATATCTCTCACAACGCGAGTAACTTGGATCGTTAAAAGTGGAAATATAAAGGTCCGGGAAAGATTTCGAGATAGCGTTGTTAAATGCAATATTGAAAGACAGTTAAAGAGTTTCCATTATGTGGAAAGCTAAATGATTAAAATTTGTTAAATTAGTTTATTAAAAATAGCAATTCTATGTAGTAGTTTCGTATCATTTAACAATATGAAAATTTTACCGTTAAAAATAGTAAAAATGACGATCACTTTTCAGTATTTTTGAATTAAAAGCTACTGCATGACTTTTGAATTTTACTATTATTTGTGGCAAATATAATTAATCGTCAAATATATACCCTTAAATTGCTATAAAAAATAGTAATTTATAACGTTTCTTTTTTCTCAGAGAATTTGTATTAAAGAAATTACTATTCATAATTTGAAATTAATATTTAATATAAAACGTCTCAGTGAAACTTTTTGATGTTTCACATCATGTTTCTCTGCGATACTTTTTAAAAACTTGTTGAAATATTATTAAGATAAAAATTTACTTGTTACAGGTACAAGAGAGAGACACACTTACATCCGTGGCGGCTAAGTTTGACACGACACCATCCGAGTTGAGCAAACTTAATCGATTGGGCAGCACGTTCATTTATCCTGGGCAGCAAATATGGGTTCCTGCAAAAGAAGATGGTTCCGCGGCCGGTGGATCAGCTGCGGAATCGTCCACGTCGGATACCAGTCAAGTCCAAGATTCTCAGGATGATTTGCCATCGGAAGAAAAAGGTTGATAACATATCTATC
This sequence comes from Leptoteleia sp. ZL-2020, assembly GCA_022817305.1. Lineage (NCBI taxonomy): Eukaryota > Metazoa > Arthropoda > Insecta > Hymenoptera > Scelionidae > Leptoteleia > Leptoteleia sp. ZL-2020. The sequence continues at coordinate 8,334 of JABFPN010000726.1, forward strand.
AACGATAATTCAATCCAATCTTTACAGCATAATAATATTCCTTTAAATATAACACTTCGTGACAGGTTCATGGTTTATATATGACATAATGTAAATATGACAACCATGACAGGTTCATTATTTCACACACTTCTACTTCTCTCATATTTGCATTTGCATCATGCATTTAATCTCAAAATTCTATCGCACTTAAAACAATCTTGACTTAACATCTAAGTACGATAGGAGAAAGAAAAAATACTTTAAGCGTATATTAAACTAATAAGATCTTAGAATTGGGAGGAAAAAAGTTTGCAAAGTTCTTGGTGAGTTTCTGAAATACATTCCAATAGTACATTTATTTGAAATGACAAAACCATATTGATTTATGTTGAATCAATGAGGTCATTTCTGTTTGATAATGTACCAACAAAGCCGTGCATCTGGTTAGTTGAGATAGAGATAGTTCAACTTCGGGAGTGATTTAAATGCAAACTAAACTTGACCTTGAGTCCACTTTGTCCAACTTATTAATTAGTTCTTGCTGCATTGAAACGACCACGCGAAGGAACCGGGATGGTTATCAAAGCACGAGCATTCCGATCGCTCCAGTCAAGAAACGAGGGAGGTACTCGCCGTACGTTGTACACCTTACTTCCCCGGCAACTTCAAATAATCTTCCTCAACTTCAACAAGGTCACCGCAATTGTCTTTGAACGTCCTGAGCGCCCTTCCTTCCAATTCCGTTCAGTTGGCGACGTAATACGTATACCCTTACGTAACTCGCATTATTCTTTGCTAATTTGATCATTTGTAACCCTGTACTATGGGAAGACTATTACCATTCAAAGTCCCTGGATGGGCCATCGCATTTAAAACGGGAATCCACGCGGATGATTGTGTTTAATTGTTGCAAAGACGAGCATTCAATCTGCAATAAATTCTTTTTAGATGTAAAAATGAATCCTCGCACCGTGTCGAATTATTCAATCAGGAATTTGGCATGGATATTCAATCCAGTTTTCTGTGGTAGATGGGAAATTAACGAGGTTTATTTTTTATTAACCTTTGATTTGAAATTGAAGTTACAGATAATTGGCTTTTAGTTAGAACCCCGTGACTAATTGGGAGCTTTGCTATTTTAAGGAAATTCCCAGTAAGATTGTGTTCTGTCTGTAGTGAAGTAAAATTAGACTTAATTGGCCTCATAATAATATTTGTGTATTATTATTAACGAATTATTGTTTACAAAAGCTAATGAGAAGATATAGCTATTTCTTGCGTATAAAGGAAAATATTTTAATATAATATTAAAGTACCTCGAGTGTTGTATAAATAAATCTACTAAATTACCAAATATATGTTAAATAACTCATTATGTCAAATATTACTAATTAATTATACAAAACAATATAAATTCCGACTCGACCGTGAGTCATTTTCGCTTAAGTTCCCACTACCTTTGTAACTCAAATATTACGTGCGATTTGATTAACTTATCAGCGCGACAATCAGCCTAATAGAAAACTACTTGGAATTTTGTATATCACGTTCGGGAGGTTGAAACGCAATATTCCGCATTTGTCATTCTCCTCCTTTGCTTCCTTTTTCTTTACTCCCGGCTGATTTCAAAATTGAATTCAATTCGACAAACTGGAATCAATTGTAAACAATTGAGCGCATTGAAAAATTGATTCCAATTACGTCCAATGAACTTTTTTTTCTTCTTTTCCAACCGCTTGAAACTCATTAATTTATATCTTACGACAAACGAATTCACGGTCCCGCGTTAATGTTAACGATTTGGATTAATCGTGTCACGATTTCGGATTAGCGCGAGAATGATCAAATATATGGAGTGTAATCTATAACCGGCCGGAAAAGGAGGCTCCCGGGGTGAGCAGGCGATCTTAAAAAACCGATCTTTTATCATCAATTTCAACCAACATATTTAGTTGTATCAAATAAAAATTTTAGCCAGCTAAAAAAGAAACAAACTTTTGATCATTACAACGAAACATCTTTTTCCGCGCACTACTGTTATACGTCAATTTTTCTGTTAACAAAATTCGTGATTCGATAACACATTATCGAAACCTGTAATTAAAGGCTCATTAAATAGACATATTCTTAATTAGAATATAAAAGGAAGCTGCTTGTAGACTGTTCGATCGAAAATTGAAGTTAGTACATTAACAGCCGACGACTAATTCGGTCTAATCGTATAGCGCACTTGTTTCGATTTTAACATGGATTATTGTGGTGTTCTGCAGCCGTTTCTTCAAAGTAATCCGACACTTTTCTTATTCACTGACATCCGTTTAATTTATCCCGAATTTGTCTATCAATTGCAAATTGTTTATTGCCGTTGAAATAATTTTAATCAACCTATCCGTTGTTGCAGAACTGTTGGAGACCTTACGACCAGTATCACCGAAACCGGGTCATCTGGAACGCGTGAAGACACCTCAGGGAAACTCCAGCGCGGGTGCGGATGATCTCCAAACTTACAGGGAAAGATTTTTGAAAATCAATGTTCGTCATATTACAGATGGACAGGTATGTTTCCTTTGATATTGCTCGATATTAAACTGAGGAAGCGTAATTTTAATTGGGCTAACGCTATGAATTTTTCTTACTGTGTTGTTTGTTTTTGGAAAAGAAAAGACTGAGAAAATAGTTGCGATAAAATTTATTATTGTGTCTAAAAATATAGACAAAGTACATTTTTTTGTCATACTAACTTTCATGTGATTATATTTTATTTTATTGAAGTGTAACAAGTAATTTTCTTTAAAAATTTTAATCCATTGCTGTTATTTGTTATATGTTAATTGACTTAAATAATGTTTTAGGGTGTCGTTGGTGGAGTACTCTTGGTCACGCCGAACGCCGTAATGTTCGACCCGAATGTGTCCGATCCTTTGGTGATCGAGCACGGGGCCGAGTCGTACGGTGTGATCGCGCCAATGGAATTTGTGGTGAACGCAGCGATTTATTATGACATCGCGCACATGAGAGTGAGCCACACACAGTCAGGAAATCCGGACAAGAAACCGGAAATTTATTATATGAAGAAGTCAACGGACGCACGCAAATGCCCGTCCCCGACTAAGGAAGAGAGCTTCCCCGAGCTTGCAGTCGACGACAGCGAGAGCGTTTGCAGTTACGTCGAGAGGGAAGGCGACGCTTTTCCCAAAGCCTTCGAGAGGGACCTTGTCACGCCTACCAATCTGCAAAGTGTAATTTCAGTTGCTTACAATTTGGCCCCATGCTATCGCGTTGAGTAAAAATATACATAGAAGTAACAATTGTTATAAATAATTTTATTTTAAAATGATTTTTGTATTAGTAAATAAAGAATACGTTTCAAACGTTTTATAATATTAATAATACTGAAATTTAGAACAGATTTTCTCTCATTGTACTTCAGAAATTTCTGTTTCATCAAAAATAAAAAAAATCTGTTTGTTTTTATTAGAAATTAAATAATGCTAAAATATATTATTAATGTTACTAATCATTATATTTCAATTACTAGTACTGACAGTTATCGTAATGGATGTTTCACTTTATGTTTGACTTCGACAGAGAACATTAAATATTATAACTAATTATATAAATAATATAATGAAACAATAATATTTCAGTTAAGAATTATTAATAGTTATTAGAGCCAATAAACAATATACAATTTAACATTAATTTAATAAGCCTAAATTAAAATTTATCGTTACATTAAATTCATATTTTAAATGAATATATTATCTAATACTAATATTATTTTTAGTCAATGAATGTACATGATTCATTCCTTATCTCTTATATCATATAAATACAAATAAATTAATTGAATGAAATTAATTATATTATTAATTTAATAAAAGTCATTTTAAATGACAAATGTATTACTATTACAACCTTAATGTACCCTGTGTTTGAATATTTTAAATTACTATTAAAATATCAATGAAAAATAGTAAATTACTCGTTGTATATTATACAACTATTTATTGTGAAGTAAGACATTTTTTCTCGTTAGAAAAAATTATTTATTGAAATGCATTATAAAATACACAAGCTTGTCATATCAATTATAAAAATAATGATATTAATAATGATTTTATTATTTTCCATGTAGGATGACACCTCTCCAATTCAGGATAAGGAAAAGGAGAAGGAAAACGCCAACGCAGAATGTAATTCAGGACAGGCCAGCAGAACTCTTGAAGAACGTAGACGTTCAATGCTCGATCATCACTGGGCAGTTCCTAGCAAAGATAGATCCTCATTTTCAGTTGATGACGAGCAGCAAGATTCTTTAAATTCAGATAAAGTACGTGGAAATCCACTTACTTTATAAAATGACTAATTTTATCATAATACTATAAAATGACTAATTTTTGTTCATAAAACTTTTATTATATATAGATATAGATATAGATATCCAAAGGTTAATCACAAGGGTTAAACTATGAGAAAAATTGTGACCTCTTCTAATTATTTATTTCAGTAAAATTAACTGAAAAATTAGTCGTCCTAAACATATAAGTAAATGTTCAGTTATATGAGCTATTTACTCTTTTTCCTGAGTGCAATTGCAATTTATTCAATTTACAGGGCGATAGCTCAAAACCGAACGCTATTCCCGAAGACGAGGAAGGATCTCTAGTCAAAATGTCATGCCACGACTCGGGCATTGACATCTGCGACCCGAACCCAGTGGTGCCTGTGGTGCAACCATTGCCGTCAAAGAAGATTTACTCGGACGCGGATATCGTGTTGTCGTCTGACTGGGTGCCGCCGGTAACGATTGCGCCTGCAAACATGACCACCAGCTCGCTCGATGCAGACACCTCTATCAACGGCAGAAAGAAGGCCAGTTCGGTGTCCTTCAGCTTGGATAGTAGCGCCGAGGAGGTTGAAAAGGACGACGAACACAAGGACGACGACAAACAGGAGACGCGAAAAAACAAGGTAGTCCCTTGAAGCATGACCTTGAATGTCTACTCCCTAAACCTTTTATTATTTTATATAGTTTTCAAATTCAACAACACTATTGTCCAAATTTTCTTTCTTTTTTTAGTTATACAGATTGTTTAAAATTCATGTGATTGTATCCCAATTTGTTAACTGTTTTGTAAGTATTCGTTATGATTTTTTAGTTACTTTATGTTCAAAACTTTTGTTTGGTGATTTTTGATCGAAAATGTTATTAATGTTGTACCATTGTTATAAATTTTTTATCACTTGCTTTATATTGCACTGTGACTTATATTCCTTAGCATTTCTTTTTAATAAAGCTATAATTGCACCTTTTAAATTTGCAACTTTAACATTACAAGGTACAAGGTTTGTGATCATCCGAAAAAGATGGGGAAAAGATTAAATTTTACAGCTTTCATTTCATAATGAAATAATTTAAACTTTTAAATTTGTACGTACACGGTACATATTATTATTATTATATACCGTGATACACAAGACAACTTGATGTTATTGAGACAAAAATTTAATGTTTTTATTAGAAAACAGACACATATTCAAGTAGAAATATTCATTATTTCTACTTGTATTCTGTGTCTACCAAATAAAAAAATGTTAAATAAGAAATGATATATTAAAAAAATAATAAATAGATCAAACGAGCCCGCTTTATAATTTAAATATTTCCCTCTGAGCATCTTATAATACACAATTCATGTACAGATCTTTATTGAAATTCTAGTCTGTGCTTCAGTTATATTAAATATCTTTCTTAAATGGTCGTTGACCTGTGTTATACTATGGTAATTTAAAAGTACTTGCACTGCGAACAAAATACAAGCATTGCTGTAGATTACAATTGAATGATATATGCAAATATATAAAATTTGCCACTAATAAAAAATAACTTTGTTATAACTGTACATATTATTGAAAAAAGAAATTAAAATATAAATTTTAGTAGTAATAAACGGTTAAATAATGAGCAACATCAGAACATTAAGATAAGAAAATATAACTGTGACATGCAAACAAACTTATTCTCATTTTCTCAAGCAGCTTCATAATTTTTTATCTAACTTTTTTCTGACTATGAATTGTCATAAGTTAATTTGACATTCGACAAGGATCATTTCTTTCGATGCACATACTGTTTTATAAACCATTTATAAAACCATTATACCGCGAATAATAAAATATCTCTTTTCATATTGGTTCCCTGCACAGATGCTGAAGCGACTGTCGTATCCGTTATCCTGGATGGAAGGCCTAACCGGCGAGAAAGAGGACGACAGCAGCAAATCAAGCAGCGACAAAGTCGCCAGTCTTCCCAACAGCGCGGACAGTCACCATTCGTCCGTGTTCAGCAAAGTTTTCTCCAGGTAATCATCGATAATACCATAGTCATAAGATACTAATCTTTGTGTCGCGTTCCCAAATTCGTCGCGTGTAATTAACTTTACATATTAATCGAATGCAGAACTGACGCGCCTCGATTACATTTTCATAACAATGCGAGAGAATGAAAGGCGCAAATGGGAAAAGGGGAAAAAGAAAATCGAGGCGCGCCGGATCGAATTTGAGTCCCGCTGCTAAACTATCAATTCGCATACTCGACTAACAACAAACTGTGTAATGGCTGACCGAAGCTCACCGATCAACTTGGTGAGCGACTTTAGCTCGGGCCTGTTCGCTAAAACCCCCAGCGAAGAGAGTGGCGGGGGCGGTCGAACCGGGGGCACACCCCCGCTCACCGTCTCCTCTTTCTCTCAGGACAGCGGCAACCCTCAGTTCTCACCGGGAACCGCCAGTCTCATCGGGTAAGTCTTGTCCCACTCTCCCTCCTTGTCACGTACTTTATCGTCATATCTATCTATAAATATATTTATATGTAATAAATATATCTGTATTCTACCCTTAAACATACTTCTCGCCACCCACAGTATCGTAGCTCCGAGAATCCTCATTGGCTTTCGTTGTTCGGCACCCAACTTCACACCGTGGCTGGTTTCAGATTCAAAAAAAAAGAAAAAAAAAGAAAGGCATTCACTTGGAGTCTATTAATCAGCAAGATATTACACCTCTCAAATTGCACGAATGGTTTAACTCTTTGTATTGACTCAAGGGTGGTGGCCGCTCCAATTCTAAGTTTAGTTTCACTTTATAAATTTATCATCTAGTTGTGATTTAAAATATGAGATGTACTTTTGTTCTAGTTTACTGAAAAGAAAAAGTGAAATTTAAAATTACCTTACTTCTGGCTTAAACATCGTAGATGATATCTTTTCAACGTCAGGAAGTATAATAATTTTTAATACAACTTTTTGTTCAATGTATACTAGGAGAAAAAAGTATCATTCGGTTTTACTAACAGTAAATAATTAACCCAATACTATTTTCATAAATGTACATTTTAACAAGAAAACTAAACTTTCATTTAATAATATTGATTAAAAATGTTGAAAATTTTGTATTGAAGTATAAGTTTTTATTATTTCGGTGCTAGTGTTGCTAACTTAAAACTGGTTACGAAGCGATCAGTTTTCAATGCAGCTGAGTGTACTTTCTATAAACATTAAAGTTTATCTACATTTTTTTTTGCAATTTAAACAAAGTTACTTTAAAAAGTACAACCGTTTGATAGTAGCCGTAACCACCCAGTTAGTCAGAGTGTGAATAAGTCGAAATAAAATGTAAATACGAAGAGTTAAGATCAATTATGAATAACTTGTGCGGTACAGCAGAACCTCGTTTATTTACATTGGAGTATACATTTAGACAAGGAAGAAAATAAAAAACAAATTATCATAAAAATAAACGAAGTTTCACTGTATAACAATTTGCTTATACTACAAATTTGTGAAAATTTGTCATAAAAGTGTCGCGTATACAATCTTCACCGTTTCTACCACACAAAAAATATTTTTATCCTGCTTGTCGCAATAAAATGAAATGAATGATATTAGAGGTCATTTCACTTTGTTGTCGTGAACCCCGCTTTCTACCTCAATCAGCAAATGTCTTTCTCAAATCAAATCAGTCCAACTAATTTGCTGGATATAAAAAATTGGAAAATTATTCAACGACGTCGGTCGTAAATATTTCAATGAGGAGACTGATTTGTATTGTGACCCGAACAAAGTACTAAACTCTGAGTAACGTCTCCATTGTGCCACGTAATTGTCATTTCTTTTCAGTCCTGCATCCAACTGTGGACCGCTGTACTCTTAACTGTTCTTTCCTGCTTACAGAAAATACTCGATAACATTTCAAATAAACTGTTGCAATACACGTCTTGTTTAGCGTCTTCTTTGATTTAGAACCTATATCACAATATTTACCTCAGTTGTTGTCTTCCATTAAAATATGTTCGGTTGAATGAATTTAAAAATAATAAACATATAAATTCAGAAATATCATTAGCATATTTTTAATTTATTTATTACATTTCATATTTTATTTATTTGTAATTTATTCAATATTTTCATTCTTATTGAATGTTGTACAATATTTCATTACATATGAGTAATTATATTGGTCAAGAAATGAATAGGATTTATAAAATAAATGAAACCTATTATAACATTATTTTGCGTTAACTAAGAATTATTATCATTAACACAATAAATGTTTAATCTAGTAAAAATTATTTGTCAAATGTCGCATTCAGATTTAACCGAGCACATTTTAAATGTTGATTTCCCACCATAAATGTTGTTCGATTAGAGATTTCTCCTCCGACCTTACGTATAGCAATTATGTAGAAAAAAAAACTCAGGAACAATCAGTAATTAAATTTATTTCGTAAGTTGGAGGCAGAGTCTGTCTGTGTCTGACAAATGGTTTAGTCGAGTTTAACTGTAACTATGCTTTTCTTACAGGCGCTCTTCGGTTGGAACCTTCATTAGGCAGCAACCGCTGACTTCGTCAGGTAGCAGCAGCGTCGACAGCGCACGAGGAAGCAAAGCTTCAACAGCACCGCAACGGCTAGACTACCGCAGCATGGTTTCGATGGATGACATGCCGGATCTCTTCGCCAGTATCGATAGTGAGTTTTAGCTACCTTCCTACGAAGCGCTCCGCAAAATATCCTTGAAAGACAACCTTGTGTGAACTTTCCGCAAACACTCGGCTTTTAGACTCGTCCAGTTAAAAACGATTAACATTGTTTAACACCTTGCAAATGTCGTGGATACTTGAATTTTACACCATTCACCAGTTCGCCCAAAGTTCGCACAAATTTTATTATAAATTTATCAGTTGTATAAGAACTTAGGAATTTACCATTAACATTTGAATAACGAAGACCGATTGAGTACGAAGAATCAATCACGAATTCAATTAACAATTATGATACTTTCACGTAAGAAGATAATCAAGTCATACTAATTCTTGTATATCATCTGTTTCTGTTGCCCCACCAGTCCAAGCATTTAATTTTCCCGCATTCGGTGATCTCGGTAGGTTCATAATGTATTAACTCATACCCCTTGTATCCCGATTGATTTTTTCACCAGCTTGCCGCTTTGTCTTTTCGTTGTTTGGACCTCTGTCAATTTAAGTTGTACCGTTTGTTATATTGGCACGAATTTCGTTTGTTTTCAGCAAGGCTGATTCCTTTCGCTTTTTAATCCATACGTCTGTTCATCCCTGTAGTTTCCTTTTGTTTTTCGGAGAAAAGAGATTATAGTTCCCTTCACGTTGAACTTCCCTTTTTAAGAAAAATATAATTATATGCACGAGTATACGTTTTAAAAGGCTGCAGTTAAACTGAGTCAATCTAGATTATTTTAATAACAAATCTCTTTTCTCAAATCGGCCCATTTATTTCATTGATCCATCTTCACGTTTTGCCTATAATTTGAATCTTCCTGGTTGAATGTTATGGGCGTTGGCATTTTATGAATAAAATATATTATGAAATGTTGTAGTAGATGATTCCTTGAAAGAACTTAATATTGCCTGTACTTACAATAAATAATTGTGATTAATTTTATAATTTTTTGTTATAAATCCAGTTGTAAAAGAGAATTATGGTCCTAGCTAAAATCTTTGCTTTATCAATCCGTTAGTTTCTTATCTAATTGGTTATGGTTATGATTATGGTTTACTATCTAATCAACCCTTCCCCAATTCCCTAAAATCCAAAGATCTTGCCTTCCAGCTAGGATCATAATTAAATTATTTTTAAATAAAAATCGCGAAAACACTTCAACCATGATATTATCAGCCATCTTTGTTGATTAGTAATGTTGAACCTCGAACCCAAAACTGTGTCTTTACTATCTGATAATGAAACTATCGCAAAGTAGTGTCGATAACGACAAAAGTAATGAGTGAAACGTATACTGAATGTTTGGATACGACAATGTCTCTTGGGATTTGCAAATTCGAAGATCCGTTTTGTTGCCTGCGACGTGTCTACCTCAGGGATTATGCCTTTTGACTGTCAATACAAAAGCAAGTGTCTTAAACTATGACCTCGTGTCCCCGCCATGTTACATCACTCTGGACAATTGCTGTTGCGTGCTTTAATAGTCGTCTCTGTGTAACTCTGCTACTTTGAGACCCATTCGTTTTTAAAGTGTCCTCTTCGAATTTCGCAATTAAAATAAGAACGAGGACAGTTGACAGTTGCTATTAATAATGAAACGCATGTTCTTTCTTTTACCCGTGTAGAATTAATACCACGTCCTGCGCGCTCTTGCGAAGATCCACCTCTGTACCTCCGACTCAGGACCGGAAGGCCAAAGGACAAGAAAATTCCCTGGGCGACCCCCATCATGAGCTACGGAAAGAAGAAGATTCGCCCCGAGTACTGGTTTAGCATACCGCGCAACAGGTTAGTCGAGTCACTCGATCTTACGATGCTTCAGTTGTGGAGATTTATTTCATTCTTCTCAATCGAGTTGCTGATTTATTGGCGTCTCCAAGAAGTTCCTGCAAGTACTCGAATGACAAAGACGTACGGTTCTTTGAATAAAAATTTCATCTAAGAATACCATATTTCAAATATTCTGCACGTAGAGGGTACCAATAATAGTTATAAAATTGTAATAATAATATGTATTAAAATGGTATTATTTTAGTCTCAAAATTTATCTAATGTGATTATATCACATAATTGTTAAAAAATTAATAGTGCTCCTGAATCTGAAACGATCATCATTCTTTTTCCTGTTTCTAGAACTTGCATGAACTTCTGAAGATATCAGAAAAGTAAACAAAATGTACTGTTAAATTACTTCAAAGAACTCAAACTCAAATACATGCTTGTCATTTTGAAACATATACATTTTATTTAAATGTGTGATTTAAATAATTAAAAAATGTCGCGAACTTTTTATTTTTACTTGTGCCAGTTTTTGTTGAAATGTAAAACAATGTTGAGTGACAAATCATCCTATCGTACAGATGCATACGGATGAGCAAATAATTGGAGCAAACAGTGTCATGTTTGATTCCTAAATATTTATACTGTACGTTATCATTTATTTTTAAATACACAATATCTATTTTATGAATTCTTGGTAAGCTCCTTTATCGCGATCACAAGATAAGCGAAATTTGCATGCGAGTATAACATTCGTTTTACACATAACTTTATTTGAAGTTTATTATGATTATACGTTTGATCATTACGTTTTCAATAATAATCGTTCCTTAAACTCAGAGATAAAAGAAGTTGGCTTACATAAGTTCATTTTGAATTCAAATAAAGGTTAATTGCAAAATGAAAAACACTGTTACTGAAATGAATCCAACTTTATTTCACATTACAATTATCATTTTTTTTTGTAATTTTTTATTTGATTGGATCATTTCTCATGAAATGCAATATTCGGAGTTATGATTATTGCTGACGGAAAGTGAGAAATATTTTTTATTGACGAAGTCTTTTTTTTTTCTTCTTTTTTTTTTGAAGGAGAGCCATAAAAGCTCAGCGTAGTATAATATGGGTGTAAAACCGTTTGCTCAGCGGCATTTTTGCATAATGTAATTTGATGAGTATTGACTTCGGCTTCCTACTGTACACACCAATGGATGCTTATGCAGAAATGTTTTGTATCGTATTTGATATTTGTTTTTTTATTTTCTTTATTTTTTCAACCAAGTCAACTAATTTAATATTGAAGTTTAACGAATATATTCATATTTATTGTCACTTCTTGCATTAGAAAAATAATATTTACAATTTTACCACGCCAATAAGAAACATTTTATGGACGATGTAGTAAAATTGAATATTTGGTGTGGTACTAATCACCATAAATTCCAGGCAAATTTATTATACTAACGTGAAAAATCATAGACGATATCTTTCCAACGACAGAAGGTGTAATAATTTTTAATGCAACTTTTTTTTTTCAGTGTAGGATAATTATAACTCATCAGAATTTTTTTGTTCTTAATTCTTGAACATTATTTTATAATTAACATTACAAGATTTTAATGAGTCAGAATATAAAAAAAGTTTATCCTTCACAAAAAATGTTTTTCATTATTTTTAAATGATTCTGTTGATTTTAAAGTATAAGTTTAGAGATTTTATTATTATACCTCGAAATAATTCTTTTAATACTTAATTAACGTACATTATTGCAAATATTTCATACTGTTTGAAGTTTGAACAATGCTTCATTTTTATTTATAAGAGAGAAGGAGTGAATTATAATAATTAGTTAGACGCAGTGGAAAATTCTTTAAATGTCCTGCGCAGCATATAATTTAGTTACATAAATAATATTCGCTAGAATTAAATCATTATAACGTAAGCCATTTGCCATTCGTTCCGAGGTTTTTATTTGTTTAACGTGAAATAAAATTGCATGTCGTTCACTTTATAGTGCAAATAAAAATAAGTTTCAAGATTTTTATTTTAATTAAACCAAAATACCAGGTAATACATATCTATTATAATAAATTTTAACTTTAAATTCTGAACTTGTTAATGATTTAAAAGCAATTCTTATTTGTATTATTGGTCATATTTGATATTTAATATACAATTAGCATACACATATTTTGACATAAAATAGTTAACATTCTAAAATTAAATTGATGATTAATTTTATAAAAAATATAGCATATGACTGTGTTTTGATCTATAATTATTGTTTTTTTTTTAAGAAAAGAAGAAAATCTGTCGTCAGATGTTAAAATATTTTAAGCTACATATTCAACATAATGATGATTTAACTGAACAAGCGAATAAGAAAGTGCTATATTTTTGACGCATTTTAAACAAACTAACAGCTGCTAAGTCATGTATCAAATAAAATATTTGTTTAAAGAAATTAAATTTTAATTTTAAAAACAATATTGAACCAAGAGATGTCAATATTGTTAAGATATTCTATATTTATTTATCTTTTATACAAAATATTTTAATAAGAAAATATTACAACATTTAAATTCCTCTTCGAGAAGAATATGCTAATGATTATCAGATATATAATTTTTTTATAGAAGTACACTAAAGAAATTACAATTATTGCCATAATCTACGACATTTTTAGAATAAATTTCACGTCCCTTCGTATATTTCATTAATTTTTGAGCAGTTTGCAATGGCTTATAGCTTGAAAAAATTAGAATTAATATAACATTTATTAAAATCAAACGAATATGTTCAATAACATGTTTTTATTTATATCAAAATGATTTATCAGATATATTTATTTAAAAGTAATTAATTTCTCTGACCATGTTGACGTAAGTTCCTATTTATTGATAACCTCCATTTCATTTCTAATATATTTTTAACATTTGCATTATAAAAATGTACTATATATATACTACGTATCACAGTTATTATAAACATTACCATATATGATAACACAGTCATTATAAATTAAAATAACAATCGTTAAGAAATTTCTCTTTGTATACGCCTGCGCACATTTCCACATTATCGTTACCAGTATTATTATACGACGTTCTTTTCTATACGTCTTGAATTTGTCTACGGAAGCATTGGAAAGCGCGCCGGCGAGTCACGCACGTGTTGTCCCGTCGCGAGTGATCGCCGCTGACCACGTGATTGGTAGCGAGCCACGGCCGTCAGGTCGGCCGAGCATCGGCACGCCTACTCGCGGCCCCAGTCGACGTCTTTTAATGTTTACGCGCGCCCGCAGAGACGCCACGCTCGCGCGACCATCCGCACCACGTTTATACCTCGAAACAAGGACAGTCGAGTAACAACGGCGATCCGCGCCGTTATCAACAACGGTCAAGGACAGTGCACACCGGAAGCCGGGCCAGAATACACTATATCCGCGAAGAGCTCCCCGATTGTTAACGGATAACTCGCGGTAGTCGTACCACGGCAGTGTTTGATTTTGGATTCGCGACTGCCGCGTGAGAGCGACCAGTGTTTTTCCGCGACGAAGCAGGGGGCGAGACCAGTCGTGGCGCAAAATTTTGCGCAACAGTTGTCCCGCGTCTGCGACCGCAACTACTGTGCAACGAGGCAAATAGTATACCGGGCGGCCGCGTAACCGGAAACGCGCGTTAAGCAAACGTTTTGCCATACGCCGAGAGTTATGTAACAAAGTTTACCGTGTACCGTAAACAAACGATACTTTTACGCCAAGCACAGTACTATTTTTATCGTCGACGACACAAAGTGTAGACGCAAAGAAAGTGTACCGATCGCGATACTTGTGACTTATATTGCTTCGATTTTAATACAAAACGATACAATTGGTTTCGGGAAGAGTGCTCGTTAAACGGTCGGTGTTTATTATGACAAGCGATCCCACGACGGAAGTTACGTCAGTGTTTTGAGTGCAGTTGTCAAAGTTTGGACGCGAAGAGGCGGCACGATCGGCTGGACTCGTACGCGCGCGACATATTTTTCTCAAGTGTACGTCACGACTCGGTGAACCGTACGTGCCTCTTTCTTCCCCCGGCCTTCGGCTGACCTGGTTTCCGCGATGGCCTGGCTCATCGATTATGCGTATCCTTCTCGCGTGAGGCGCGTAACCGATCACGTGTTGCCCTTCTTGCACCGCAGGTAAACTTCCACGTATCCCGCTCGGGCCGCTTCAATTGTGGCCGGGAGTACCGATAGCGGATAACATCGCCAATGTCACGCTTTTGTTTCGCGCGTTTTACATGCTAATGCGCGACAGGGGGCGACACTGCGCCAATGATAATTAGATAAGATCGCGTACGTGGATTGTTCCGGATGTTCTTCGTTTTGTAACTATTTCTCGCCGTGCTATTATTACTTAATTGTTGTTGCCACCATTTTTGCTCAATTACGTTATTTATATAGCTTTCACGTTGTTGTTGTTATTATTGTTGGGGATACATTAGATATATTAATATTATATTAATATCTTAGAGATGGATTAAATTAGGAATGATTTGTTGAGATATTAGAATTGTTTATTAATAGATACAAGAATTGATAAATGAGAGATTGTGTCGTGGAAAGTTGAATTTAATTTTGTTTTGCTTGCCAACCGAAATAACATTGCTGTGACTCCAACTAGGGAAATAACTGATTTATTATATTATAATGTATTGTCGTACGATTGGAAAAATTGTGGTTAAAGTAACTGCATGGCAGTACAATTTTCAACAGGTGCAGTTTCTGAAATCTTATGCTTTTAATTCTGAATGTGATGTCTTAGACATATCAAAAGTCATATAATTACTTTTATACTATATACATATAATATTGCTCTTTCACCATACATATATAATTAATATCATTTAATAATCTTCATTAATGTTAATTATAGTAATTTAATAAGTATCGTAGCATTCTCTCATAAAAACCATTTCTGTAAAAATGCCTTAAAAATATAAAAAAAAAACCCGAATATCCATGTTAAAAATATTAATTAAGCATTCTTGTTTATGAAAAATATTTTATAAATATTAAAATGTTCACATATAATATGTGGAATAATACATTAACATTATAAAATATGTATAAAATATTAAAAAAGTACAATCTTGCGGACATTTGAATGTTTAAAAAATATTTTTCTGAAGTCTTCGGGCGTTGAATTGAATTTTCCTGGCATTTTCAAACAAATTTAAATTTATCACAATACTTTGGAAATATTCCAGGAATAATGGTAACAACGCGTGGTAAATTAATATGCGCATGGGCGCATTTCAACCTTGAACATTCCTAATCGCGAGGCACATAATGACTCGTCCGAATTTTCATCGTTCGCTTAAAATTTCCAGACGTTAACAGGACAAAAATATAAACCGATGTTATCGCGAGACGATAAGACGATCGTTCGACTCCCGACCAATGCTGGCTGGACTCGCGTCGACTTGTTTCAATTTTTCTTCTTTTTATTATTATTTTTATTTCCATCACAATCACACTTACCAACGTGACACAATCAGACACACCGATATCAGCAATTTTAATGACTTAACTCTTTTTGTCACCTAATAGGCGCGCATTTTCTCGATCGCGACGAAGCTTTATCAGTCTTGACAGCGTCAAGCCGGCGTGAGTCAGGTGTTGGCCGCGCACCGCATAAACAAAGACGAAAAGAGGGCGCGGAGTAACTTTTTTAACCAGTTTACGTCGATTGGTGACGTCGCCGTCCAGCTTCCGTAACGAAGCCTACGTTGAAATCGAAGGCTATAAATAGGCTCTCGTAATGTGCCGATTGTAAATATAATCATCCAGTGTCATTTGCAATGCGTAACCGTAATCGTTGGTCCGAATGAAAATCACTTTTATCGACTCTTTACGGCAATTTTTTTGTTGCGTCCGGGATCGTCTGTTTTATTTCTCTTTATGCAACACGGTCACAACTATATAATGATAACAAAAAAAGTAGATGGGGAGGGGGGTAGAAAAAGAATGAAAAGGAAAAAAGAAACGGTCGCGACGAAACGTCTTGTTGTAGTTGAATAAAGATAATTTGAGTTTGAGATTATAAAATGTGAGCGAAAGAGGAATGTTAACGCAATTGTCTTTTGTTTCGCAGAGTGGACGATCTGTACAGGTTTATCCATGCCTGGGTACCCGCGCTCTATGGCGAGCTGGACGAGAATTACTGGATACAACGGGGCTACATCTTGTCGGACACCGACACCGACCTGTCGCCGGAGCTGACGCCGCGCGACTCCACCGAAACCGGCGACTCGTCCGAGGAGGGCAAGACCGGCAACCACGACAATGACGACATTTCCGAGCTGACTCGCGAATCCTGGGAGGTAAGCTCGCTCGAGAGGTCCCCACCGTGGACTTATCGGTTTCTCCAAAAAGCTTCGACCCTCTTCGTCCTAACAGCACACCGGATGTCTCTATCTTTTTTTTTTGTTGACTCTTTTGCAACAACTTTCTGTATCCTTCATTAAAACTTTGTCGTTTAGTTTTGTGGAAGGACTTTGCTTGGAACTGACGAAAGTCTTACGGATAATGAGTTTTCTGGCGGAAAAAAAAAACGGATTTGAATGGTCAGATTGATTATGGAGTAGGTAATAAGAGTTAAATGTTGAGATTATTATTATGTCATTCTATTTTAAATGTATAAATAATGAATGAATTGCGTGCAATTTGATGCTTATATAAATAATCGTGGTTGAATTATTGTTTAAATTAATGATTATATATACTGAGAAGAAATAATGGTAGAATTTAATACATTTTATAACATTTTTAGCATTTTTAAATATTTATATTTTACTATTGTGTATATCAGAAATTTTCACTTCTCCAGTATACCCTTAAATCAATAGAAATAAAAGTAATTTATGATATTTCTTTTTTCTCAATGATCTCAATATAATAACAAAACTTGTTATTGTAATAATTGTGATATAATATACATTCAAAGGAAAACACTATTCTAATGTAATTTAGTTTGAATAACTTGTTGCATATTTATGTCAGTACACTTATTGAAATTATGTAAATTAGTTTGTATATAACATTTGACAGCATTGTTAGTGTAGAACCTTTTACCAATTTTAACAATAACTTAATTACTGAAATAATATGTTTCATTATAATATTTGCAGTGTAGTAAAAATCTTAGAAAAACTACATTATCAAGATGACCATTCATTGTTTGATAAAGCATTGCACGATAAGAATGCAATGTCAGTATTGTCACATTAATATTATGAGAAATTCTATTACACGAGGTTACGAAAGATCTAAGAAAAATTGCTATAGATGAAAAAATATTGTTAGTAATGTGGAACGTTTACTTGAAAACAATTGAATCTTGAGTTATCCAAATGTATTAGTTTGTTAACAATTATTGTTTTAAAGCATACAGCATAAATTGTCAGTATGCTGATACTTTTTGCTAACTTAAAATAGTAATTACCTTTTTTATTTGTTAATTTGTTCACGTATCTGTTTACTCTACTAATAATGTTAGTAATTTTTATTAGATCTTTTCCAATTATATAATTTAATGTACGTAAAATATAAGCATAACGTAAACGAATTTATTATAAAACCTCTTACATACATGTACATTTCAAAGCTGTTAGGTAGAAAAGGGTTAATTCAATGACAACTAATTTGGATGGTGCTGAAAAATTTTAAAATTTCAAATACTGACAATACAATATTCTAGGAAGACCTTCCTAGAACTTTGTTCGCCGTTTAATAACCTTTCACAATATTCTCGCCACGTCAACATAATATGCAAAATAAGTTAAAATAATTTATACCGAAAAAAATACTATACATACATACACATGTCACTTTTAGCACCATCGAAATGCAGTCAACTTACAAGCATATGATTTCGTGTGCAAAATGAACCGTCGCGCCTCGTGATCGCCTATTAATAGAAAATAATTACGGTTTTACCACACCAGTTTCCGCGCAGTGCCGCGTATAACGGTCCTGTATTATCGCATCCAGCCTCAAAAAGCAATTTTAACGCTGAAATAAACCGGTTTTGCAATCTAACCGTCAACACATTTGATTAAAGAAGGAGGCCAGTGTGGAAAGCACGAGGCGCGACCGAAGTAACAAACTAATCCAATGAATTTGCCGTTTTTTTCCAAATTATTAACCCCTTAACGATACCGCAAAAGAGTAAAGATATTCTTAATTATTCCATAAATGACAATTGTTGCGAGTGGCAACCTTGTCCGTTGACAAACTTTGTACCACGCGTACGTTATCTTACTTGAGACCGTCCCGTCCGTCCCTTTATTTGTACGAGTCGAAACTTCGGCATTACCGCGAGTCGCGAAAGAACGTCACCGCTGGAAAGAAAAGAATGAAGTGGTTTGGGAAATAGAAGCTGGCAGTTCTTTTTTCGACAAAGTTAAACTCAAGGATGTAACTCGGTGTAACGTTCGAACCAAGTCGAGTTATGTAAAGTAAATGGAAAGAAAGAGAGAAAAAAAAAGGGGGGAGGGGTTGCTGAAATGGCATTATGAAAGTAGTAAAAGCGCGGCTTGGATTTGCATTGAACTCTTATTGGCTTGGTGGTCACAGCTGATCAAGGCCCCGTACGTAAAGCTGTACAGCATCCTGAAGACCTCGAGCACATCCGCTGACTCCGAGCAGATCCAGGACCCCGAGGTATTTGTCCGAATACCCGACAGCAACAAATATATATATATTTATATATACACCAGCATCCTTTGTCGATGTTTCTACCACCATTATTAAGTCCGTAACCGCATCGCATTCAGTGTTAACCGCCACCCATCATCTCGACGTCACTTGGACGTCTCATCAGCGCCCAATCGTTCGTCACCAAACCGCGCCATCTAAGTGTTTAACCGCAAACGAAAGTCGGTGGAATTTATAGTCATCCTCACTTCATCTTGTCGCTGTCATTGTTGTTGTCTCAATCAACAGCCTGATCTGAATCTCGATCACTTCATATGGATCATTCGTGGAGACATTGGAAGTCCGCTTTCTGCCGGTCTCTGAATTCAAGAACAAATTCGTCTGATCATGCTTTATTAAAAGTATACATGGAGAGAAAAGATTAATAAACTGAGATTGTTAGAAAGCTGGTCATATAGATTCAGAAATTGAAAAATTACTATCTTAACTTATCACCAACTTGAGATAGTAATTTTTCAATATTTGTAGATATATAACCAATTTACCAACAATGTCAATAAATAGTTTCTCTCTGTGTAGAAAATTTTATTATTGTCGTTTTTGTATCTTTTAATGGAACTCTTAATTAAATGAAAGAATGAAGAAGTGTATGAAAAACGTTAAAAACTCTAGAGAAACGTGATTTAAATAATATAGGTGTATTGAGAATAATATGACAGATAATATTACAGTTTTTAACTGTGTTTTAGGTACATGTCAGTCTTTGAGTAAATGACATTTTTATGTTTTTAAAAGCAAAGGCACCAATTTCAAATGTTGTGTTAATATTTGATGGTGAATTTTTTTTTCTTTTTTATTTTAAAAGACAAATTTTATTGTCAAACCTGACATTTATCCGAAATAAAGTTAAAAACAGTATTGTTATCCGTCATACTTTTTTCAATATACAATTGGAATGAGCATGAAATTAATTATTAATATATACTCCGGTGAATTTATACATTTTATGCAATAATAATGCAACCTAAATAACGCTAATAAATAGAGACGTAACAAATAATTGACAAAATCAACTAAAGGTATGTTTTGAATGTAACGATAAATATATTTAATCAATTAATTGTAAACAGGGATCAACATTTATTTTTAATTTTTCTTGGTATGTACTATAAATTCTAAAAAACTTGAATTTTTGATTATTGGAATTAGTTTAATTATCTTGATTGACGAGAATATGTTTTGTTAAACTGTTTAATAATAATTAAATTTAACTGCACAATTTTTATTTTTAACTATTGATTTTTTATTTAGTATATAATACTATGGTCTCTTTTCTGCATAAAATTGAAATTAATCAATTGCAAACTAAGTTTATTCGCCCCATTTTACTTTCCTCTTGAATCTAAATTAATAATCCATATCATGTTACATTTTGCTATTAAATTTCAGAGAAGTCGTTCCTCTTCCTCCAGTTTCATTTGTAATTTCAGATGACTTTACAAGTAGATTACACTGTCTTATAGAATCAGCATTCATTAAACAATCAACGATACAGGTTGCAGTTTGTTAACGTTATATCATTTGAAATTTTATTATCAAAACAAAAAACAACAAACATTCAAATCTTAAATAAAAAATTATTGTGCGCAATTAAAAATTTGAAGAGTCCATATAAATTTGGTATTGTTAAATACCAGTAAAATGTTTCTACTAACTAAACATTTAAAGTCATTAAAGTGTATCAAATAATCAAATTGTTTATTCAAGCGAAGTACCAAATTAACATTACAACATTTATTATATATATACATATGCATATACATCATATGTATATTGCGTAACGTGGGGTGTCTTGAAAGTAAAAGACCTTATTTCAGCTAAAAATTCCAATTAACTTGCTCATATTTTCAATTTATGGTGCAATTTTATTTCACGTTCAGTAAACATTGTGTAAATGTACAATGAATATCAATAAAAGTTGGTTCAAAATATACCTCAACACAGTTGCATAAAATTTTACGGTTCAGTTGTGTCTCCTATAAATTTCATGCCATTTCATTTAAATCCAACAAAAATAATGAACATTTTTATTCGTCATGTCAAATAAGAAATCAATTTGAAATACGAATTTCATTGTTAAAATAAAGAAGCGATATATAATCTTTGCTGCAATATGCATAGTTTTCTTATATTAGGAAGTTAAGAATGCAAAAGAACGATAAGAAGTGTTTAGCAAAGATGTCAGTTGTCAAAACAAAACGATTAAGAAAACGAATTTACAAAATTTGCTCGTAGTCTGACAAAAGTCTATGTTCAGATAATAGACTAATGTGCAATGTCTAAATGATATACCCATTTGATTTACAATTTTATTTAATGAATATAAACGACCATAAATAAGTCCAATTGAAAAACAGTAATTTTAATCATTTATCAAAGTAAAATTGTAAAATGTGTCAACATCATCTTAATGGATGGAAAAATATTGTTCTTCACTTCACATATAATAATATTATTATATTTTAATCATCATTATTAAAGTGTTACAATTTACTCCTTTTCACACTACATATATTAGAATTTAATTAAATAATTGATATTTAAATGTTTTTGACAACATAAACACATCACAAGTTTTGAATAATAATTTACTACAAACCACTGTAATTGTCATAGCAAACATTTTATTAAATAAAAAATTATCAAATTGAATGATTTTACCATTATAATTCTGAAAAATTGATTTCATAAAAGAAAAATTTTTGTTTAATCAACTATAAGAAAACGTATGCAATAAGCAAGCAAAAAGCTTTGTATAATAACTTTCCATCGTTTTTCTCCTCAATATTATTTCAATCCGCGAATAAAAATATTCTTAATACTTCTTCGCGGTAACTCCAAGTCCTTTGAAATTTGTAGGTAAAATTTATATCACAAATAAATGTTCATCCTTTTTGCATCCAAATGTACAATTTGATAGGGGAAAAAGTTTCGACGACGAACCGATGAGATTGGCAGAAAAACGATTTCCATCCCAGATCACCATCACCCTTTTGATGTTGACGCACTTTCAATATAATGCACCGTGCACAAAAGTAGTGTGCATGCATCTGTATGTAATAGATATATATCGCATAGCCATTTCTAAAAACCGCATTACACTTACACGTGTATACCACTCGCACACAGTTCTATCAGGATATTTACAGTGCGTTCAGTCGACTCTGATATCGTCCGCAACTGAAATGTAAAAAAAAAACGAAAAAAAAGTTACAGTAATGACAAAACGAACATGGAACGTTTTGAAAGGTGCGAGGGCTGAGAGAAAATTTAAAGTGCGATTAAGAGATGAGTTGGGAATGAGGAGAAGAAATGCGATGTTAATAACGTTGCGATTGCGTTGGGACAAAAACCGAATCGTTCCGCATGAACAACCGTGGCGACCGATAAGCCTGTTTATCGATCGAAGCCGGAATCAACGAAAGTCCGCCGAGTAAACAGCCAGTTGTTTAATACAAATGAGATCGGATTATTTTATTTGTGTTTCGCGGCCGCTTGTCCGCGGGCTCGTTATTACATAATTAGCGGCGAGCTGTTAGAGGAACGGCCTTGAACTCTCGTACGACTATCATAATTAACTCGAAAAACCGTCGACGAGCACACCGATAGACCCAGAGAGAATCTTGATGATCTGCAATAGGAGAAATTTAATAGTAGTTGCCATTGTATTTTGTAATAGCTCGGGCATATGTGGGCATTTGTACAAAAATAGGAGAGAAAGAATTTTTAAAAGATTTTTAAAAGCAAAGAAACTGGTTTTAAATGTTACATTTATAAATGAAACAGAAATTTTTCTTTTAAAAAACTGTAATTTTTACTGAATGGTGGATATACACCTGAAACACAGTTAAATAGAGTAATTTTTCTGTCCTATTTTTCTCAGTGTAGTATTCCTTACAATATGAAGTAGAAGTATTAATGAAATATATTTAAAAAGGAAAAAAATGTTATCGAGGAATAGCAGCCGTTACTTCTCAGTCACTAGTCAGAACCTTTACTAACACTCTACACCTTTGCTTCGAAAAATATTTGACTTCGTAAAACACTGATGCCAGTATAAAATGGGCGTGGTCTGTATTTCCAAGCGTCAGCATATAGAGTAGTGGTAAAGAGTATGTATGACTGGTGACTGTATGATAACAAGTTCTATTGCTTGGACACAATTTTTTTTTTCTAATTTTTGTTTTTAAAATAATATATAATTTATAAAGAATGCTACGAATGCGCGCATATCCTCGAGTTATTATAAAATATCGTAACAACTATTAATAAATTTCTCTCAATGCAAACTTTTCATTCAACGTGCTTGCTGATTCAGCGAGAGATGTGCAAATAAAACAAAATCCCGTTGCAAGTTCGAGTCTGTCATTGATATATATCTGGTAGAATAATTATTATCATACTTTAGAAAGATATTTATTGAAAAGAATTTTGTAAAATGGGGTAAATAATCTATAATAATTCTTTAATAATGTTAATCATTGATACGATAAAAATTGACACTTTTAAATTTGTGAGTGTATACGGTAAATAACTGTTACTGTAACTTTACAGGAATAATTCTCACAAAAATAAGCAGCAGCAATTTACTGAAATTGGAAGATACAAATTATCATTTAAAATACAGTATTTTTTGATATAATTGTAGTAACTATAACCATACCATTATACGAATATTGTTATATTTTTTTGTAATTAATCTATATAAAGTAATCCTATGTTGTGTTAAAAGTTATACAAACTTATCTTATAGTTACTATTACAATTAAGGAAAGAAAAGTATTTAACATTTTTTTAACATAAATTTTTGGGAGGTATATATTAAGATGAAATTTTACAACAAAATGATGTATCATTTAGTATTCTTGGTTTATAAAAAGCTCTATAAGCAAACAAGTCATTTAAGTTAACGAGTTGATTTATATAAATTTTCCTCTATCAGTAAATAATAATTAACTTCATTTTTTTAAATAGTAAAGTAATCTGAAATCTAAATTTCTTATGGTTACAGTAAAGTTTATATAAAGTTTACTGAAAACTGCTAATGACTCCAAATATTTTTTTTTTCAATCTAGAAATAAATATTATAACATTTTTATTATTCAACTTTTTGTTCTCAGAATTTTATTTAAAAATGATTTATCATTTCAAATGAAATTCGTCAGATTAATTATAAAAAAATAAGCTCAAACAATGTTATACTTGTGATGCTGACATCACTAAATCTAATCTATTTTTATATCTTTAACGTTCATTTTTCATGTTTTTTAATGTCTTAATATATCTTCAGCATTAAATCAACTCAATTATTTAAATTCCAACATTTAATTTTAGTAATATTGCGTCAAAACAATGTTACATTATTCTTCATTATCAATGCAAATTACAGTTGGTCAAATTGTAAACTTTCTTTAAAACAAAGCAGGCCTACTTGCGCTGATAAACACTCGAGAATATATATTTTAAAAATGGGGTAAAGGAGTAATTTAAAAGATACTTTTATCGAAAAATTATCTCTCGCCATTAATTATTCTTTGCGTTTAATTTATATTAAAGCTCCCCCGGCAATGATTAAAAAATTATTTTTTTTTTTTTGTATTTTTTTCAAATATCTAAATCTATAGTTGTATTAGTGGAAAACGTTTCTCTGCTTCCGCGGTAACTGGCAGGCAGAGCCGAAAACGTTTATTATTTTGGCAATCCCTTTGACTTCCTCATTCTATATTTACCGACGAGCTGCCTCTAATCAGCGAGATTCGGCTCCGAATTCCGATGTAGAGAAACATATGTCCCGACGTGTTTACGAACTTGCTATTGTTGACTTTATTGCATTTTAAAAGTTGCATTAATTATAAGTGGAATGTTCGATTGAACTGAAGTGTTTATTCGACCGGAACAAGGTCCTATGGAAAGTTTTCGAGCAAATTGTCAAAATAATCGAAAACATTTCAATCGCGACATGTCAAATCGATGAAACATTTTTGCGTCGAATGAAAAACATTTTCACAAGTGAATTATTGTTGATTCCACAAATAAGCCAAAAGCTAACTGATACTCAAAATTAAACGAATAATTAAAGTCATTTATTATTTCAATCGGTGGACTTGGTTTACTTTTAAATAACAACAATTTGAATAAATCGTCGCGAAAATGTTGATACCTGCACCGAGAAATGTGGGAGATGTGACATTTTTAAGCAATTAATATTTTTTTTATCCACACTTATAGTACTTTATGATATTCCTTTTTTCTCAGTCTATTTTTTTTCTATAAATAATAATAATTTTTTTATTTAAATAACTAATTGAAAATTTACTTTTGCCATCAAAATTGTGAATATTTTTCGCGCAATTTAAATTCCGTTAACTTATCTGTGTAAAAACAGAAGTACATAATATTTTATTTTGATTATGCGAATTACTGCAATTCGTACGAACATTTGTCAGTATGCGTGGCGTGTTGCGCACGGCGGGCAGACGCATCTCACGAGGACGTTGGCCTCGCTCTATCGTTTTCGTTCAGAAAACCATCATTTATAATGCAATATATTTTGCCGATAATAACTCACGTTCGTTATTATTTATAAATTCTAAAGAACTGTCTTTTATACACACAACGAGTGCAACGGATGATATCTACTGAATGCACGCTTATAAAAATGCCACTTTACGTTCGTTGATATGTAAAAAATAAGAATGATCGATTGTCGGCCTATTTTTGTAATTTTAATCATTTTTACAATTCCAGTTAACCATAAATTTGTGATTAAATTAACTGTTT
This sequence comes from Leptoteleia sp. ZL-2020, assembly GCA_022817305.1. NCBI lineage: Eukaryota > Metazoa > Arthropoda > Insecta > Hymenoptera > Scelionidae > Leptoteleia > Leptoteleia sp. ZL-2020. The sequence goes on from JABFPN010000726.1 coordinate 34,678, forward strand.
TATGAAATTGCAATTGACATTAATGATTGTAATTTAATAGAATAAATTCTTAAACTATTTAACCAAAAATTGATTGGGTATGCGAAATTTTGTTATAATAATTTTACAATAATTAAAAAATATTCGAAAATTATTTATGTTGAACAAAAGTAATTTTGCATATTGGGAACGTACATGCAATTAAGAAATAAAATTAAAATTCAAGCTAATTATGATTATAATATAAAATTTAATGCTAGAATAAAAACACTGATGAACGATTATTGCATATTATAGTAAAATAAAAACAATTTATAATTCGCAGTGGTATAAAATAATTACTTGCTATTATATAATCGTTAATTTTATTATTATTAAAAAAACTTCACAACTTCAAAACATGTTTTACAATTAAATACATTTTTTTTATTATTATAAAATAATTACAACTATAATTTTAATCTTCTCTTCTCAATTTTTGTATAAATTTCTTAAAATATAATCCTCGCTAAGATATTACATTTTTTTTCAAAATCACTCCTAAGGATTCTGAATATTTTGAGGTTTATCTGTTAAATAATGCAAAATCTTTATCCTCACTTTAGTATGAAGTATAGCATCCTCGATGCAAACTTTTCCCACCTTACAGCCTTATTAGAATGTATCGTTGAAATCAGTAATTTGATAATCATTGTAAATCATACAATTTATTTAGTAATGAATGCGGTGTGTTTAGCAAGTAAAATTTCAACGAAAATATCACCTTCCTATTATACAGTGTAGGAAATTTATTAAAAGCTGCTACAATATTTTATAATAACTCAGGGATATGTATGCATTTATAATATTCTTTGTAATATTATGTAGAAATAATTATAAAATGCATTTAAAAAAAGGTATAAAAAAAGAAAATTTTATCAAGGAATTAGATCCCATTACCTCACAGTCACCAGTTACGCGCTTTACCACCACAAACACACCGATATTATTATAAAATAAATATAATAAGAACTACTAATAAATTCCTCTTAATACACTGAGAAAAAAGTCACATGGTTAATTTTCTTAATTACTAAGATTCTGGTTGAATTAACCATATTATGGTTATTTTAACTAAAAATCAGGTAACTGGAACTAAACTTTTATAGTGTTCACGAAAATTAACTATGCGTATAGTTAATATTACTATATTTCTTCTCAGTGTATATTTAAACAACGATATTATTCGAGTAGCATTGAAAAAGTTTAAGAACAAAAAATGACGAATGAAAAGAGAACGCGCAAAAACAATAAAAAACCAAAAACAATACGAAATGACAGAAAAATGTCGAAAAGGCAAAAGAAACCAGCCGATAAACAAACAAGAGTGAGTTTTATTTGTCATTGGTCTCTGACGAAAAGCAAGATCTGCGTTTTGTCACGTCGCGAAAACATCTCGCTTGCATAATCGAACGACCGACCAATTAATTAATCAGCGATTATAAATATCTGGATCAGACAATCGGTTTTCTCCTCGCGGCGTCAAAAAACCGGAAAACAAAAAAAGTTGGGAACAAATGCCGGAGGAGGGGATGAAAAAAGAACCCACCTCGGTGGATTGTGATTCACACGGTGACGATTGAATGTTTAATTTTGAATGCGACTCGAGTCACGCGCAATTATAAAAGAATCTGATTCATTGGATCGCGCGCGTTAGCCAATATTTCAATATTACGCACTGTGATCGTCGATGTAACCCAGCACTGTGCCAACGCAGATGCTCCGAATTGTTCGATGCATCGTACCGAATATTCGGGCACCGCAATGCACAATTTTTTCACGCGAGTTTGTCCACCAAAATGTTTATCCACGTCGGGTTTGCTTTGCCATAAAATCGCGCACTAAAATTGAAATGATCTTTGAGAGACCTTTAAACAGAAACGCGCAGAAAAAAAGTTGTTTTAAAATGTTGCCATTGTTTAACTGACAAATTGATTAATTAACTGATAAAATAAATCATTAAATCGTGTTTATATTAAATGGATTTAAATCGTTTAAGTGTATTCCTTAAATAAGTGCTTAACGAATGATATTTTGTAACATTAATTAAAATATTAAAATTAATTGTTTAATTGATTAATTTATTAAAAAAAAAGAATTAAATGACAATTATCAGATTATTAAATACTCGTTATTAATTTTAATAATTAATTATATTGTAGTTTTAATGATATATATTCTATATATTATTATAGTATCTCATAATTTGCTGATAGTCATCAAAATTAAGTAATCACAACTACTTATATGACGTTATTAACCAATTAGTTTGTTATTTTCATTTACAATTCAAATTCAAAAATTTGGATTGTTAATGTAACAAATTTATTTTCTACGTTCAGACTGCGCAGAAAAAATATTTAAAACAAAAATCACTATACTTTATAAAGATACTGACGCAAAACTTTTTGTGTGTTACCATAATTTATTTGCGTTCAGCGCGTGTAAAGAAAAAAAATTTAAGCAAACGTATCTAAAACAAACATATTTCCCTTGTGCCCCATTAAAATTAAAATTAAATGTAAAAAAAAGGATGTTCACTACCGAATGGGGCAAAAAATTTGTATCGTCTAATAGTAGTAAGTTCAGTAACTCTAATTTAGTAGTTAGCTCGATAAAAATAGTAGTCAAAGCAGTTTTTTTTCAATAGACATGTTTTAAGTATAGTAATTTTTATTCAAGTTTTATAACTTTTTTCTGACCGTAGTGCAAAGATCAGTTTATAAAGTCAGTCGCAGATTTTATGACGAAGAATATATATTGAGAAAATGATAGTGTAAATAATCATAATCATGATGTTATATGAGGCATTTTTCCATTTTTTTTTCTCTCTAAAAATACAAAAATAAACCTGCTCCAAAATAAATGCATGCAGACGACAAACAAAGAGTCATAAAAATAAAAATCAAATTTTAAAATAGTAAAAGTAAGAAGAAAAAGCAATCTTTCATCGTATTTAAAATGTATTTTAAAATTTAAATTTACTCTTATCACTGTTGAGACCTTCCGTTTACTAAAAATATAATAGATTATCCAACTCTTTTTTTTTTCTCAATGCAATCATAATTTTAAATCGTTGAGATTGAACACTTTATTTAAATCGTACTAATGCATAAAATAAAGTGCAAATTTATTAAAAACAAATCACTCCGAGTTATTATGTCACTTCTTAAGACGATTTCTCACTCATTTTCAAAGTACAACTTTTCAAATAATCTCCAAAGGAACATTTTCACAGAAATCCATACAAGTTATTGGGAATTATAAAAATACCTTTTCTATTATATGTTGGAAGTTTTTAAATTCAATACAAAATATGTTCTTTGGTATTTTAAGTTCAAAACTCGTGAATACAGTTCTTCATATAATTTATATTAAATTATTTTTGACAATGCAAATTAAAGTCATATTGAGATTTAATGATTAATGCAGCTGGTAATTGAGAGGAATTCTAATTTCATATTTACTGACTTGTGATAGACAAAGACAAAAGAATCCTTATAAACTTTTCATGCATTACCAAAATCGTTTGGTAATGATTGTGACAAAGGTGTAAAATGTCAAAACTAGACTTTAAAAAAACCAAATTATATAACTTCCTATTCCTAGTTTATTCTACATAAACAATTCGTTTAAAGATTGTTGTTGAACTTCCACATCAAATTTCAAAACAAAAAAAGGAAATAACAATGATAAATGGCAACATTTCAATTGGCTTTGATAATAACAAAATGAGAATTATTTTTGTCATTATTTATGGATAAATTTTAAACGCACTTTAAACCAAGCTGGAAAATACGCGATTCCTTACGTTATGATACTTTATCTGCTCTTCGAATTAGTCCCAAGTCAATTGACTTTACGCGCGATTTTAATGGTAACAAAAGGGCAGCAGAACGGAAAATTAATTTAAATGACCAGTAGAGGAACGCGCGTGGACTCATTTTTCCACGGACGTCACGTTTTTATTATTAACTAACGAGCGATATCGCTCGCGTTAATCCAAGTCCTCGATCGCTGATGTGACAATTCGTCAAGTTGTGCGTCAGCGTAACATGAATTTTGACAGCTTTTTTGTTCCGCCCGATTAGCCAATCGCGATTAGACCAGCGATGTTTATTTAATTAATCAGAAATTCATGCTAAACAGCAATAGACTGTAAATTTTTTTGGAACGATTGTTCGTGCTAAAAGTTTCCCAATAATGCATCTAAATCACACGAACAATCGATCATCGCGTATCTTAACAATTTCATCCGATATTTCACGAGTAAATATAAATATTAACGCTGATAAGCATCGTGATAAAAATATTGTTCGCGATTCCTATTTTTAACTCAAATTAAAGCTCTAGCAATGATGAAAGATGAATTACTATATTTTTACCTTTTATTAATTACCTTTTATGCATTGTTTTTATTAATACCCGCGTGGAAAAAACATTGTGGCAGAGTCTATGGCAGCACTGTTGCTAAGACTGTGGCATGCGGGAGCCCACAGTCTTGGCCACAATAAGCCACACATGTTGCCGCAATGGATCGACTGTGGGATGTGGCCAGGAGCCACAGTCGAGCCATAGTGGCTAACAAAGCATTTCTATATAAA
>JABFPN010000727.1:0-39257 GCA_022817305.1 Leptoteleia sp. ZL-2020
ACTGAAAACTGTAAAATTAAAAAAGTATTTTTATTTAATAAAAAAAGCAAAAGTATTTAATAAAAAAGCACTGGCTGAACGTAAACACTCGTAAAGACACTGATCGGACACTGACTGAAAGAAAAAAGTACGACAATAACAACTAAACGACGCATGTGTATTTTCAAATAGACATATTCTTGTAATAAATAGAATATCTGGTTAGTGTTATCTGAAATAAGTTTTATTATAAAATGAAATTCCTTTTAATATAAAAACCTTAATCTATTGTATATTAACTGAATATTCTTATTTCTAATAGATTTTCTATTAGTTTTAATAGGAATATTTTCTTTGTACAGGTTTCTTAAAGTAAGTATATTTTTTTTCTGAGTGTAATAACACATTAAGATATAAATTCTAATAATGCAAATTAAAAAGTGTTAAACTAAATTAATAATTACATTAATTATGCAATAGCATTTTTTGTTGCAATAAGAAAATTGGTTTACCCTTTTTGATTTTTGATTATAATTAAGTTTTAATGTGAACATTTCCTCAGTATATATGACGTAGCCTTATTGGCGGGTCACACTTTTTTCCAACGATGAACGAAATGTGGGCACTTTCCAATCTCTCGTCATGGCAAGGAAAATAATACTACCTTTTAGTACTTCATTTTAGGCGATAATTCAGATACCGGTTATTGAACAAAATTGCGGAGTTTTCTCAATCGTGTCTGCAATCGTTTTTTACATTACCTTAACACGACTTCAATCTCCATTCAATTCCATTTCAATTGTTTTTTAATCATAACTCATTATCTTATTGTTTTTTTTCGTCGCTCAAATCAACCAGTCGTTACAGAAAAACAAGACTCTAATGACTGTTCTATTGGAATACTTTCATTTTTATGGTAAACAATCGTTGAAAACATGAATTGGAAAAGGAAGTGAAAAAGCTAATTTAAAACAATCTGTGCAATAAATTTTTTGGTTGATTAATTTAGTTACGAAAATTAAATTTTCGTAATTTTGCAAATATTACTATAAATTTACATCATTTGTAATACATTACTCCCACTTAAAAAAATAAAATTATTTGAAGATTTTAAATCAAACCACTGATCCCTTTTAACAAGTCACTTTAATCATTTTAAATTACTAAAAATATTTATAGATGTCATTAACACTTACAAACATCTTCTTACTACAAATAACAGCAAAAAAGCTCACATGAAGTAGCGTTAATCCAACGGCAAATATTATAGTACTCGATATTACGCAGTTGCGCGTTACTTTTTACTGAAATAACAATACCAATTCCTTTTGACGTCCGAATGAATGAAAAATAATGAAACATAGTAAAATAGAAAATAGATGTCTGTTTAATTATCTGTAATACGAACAATTATCAGGCTCCTATTGTGTGGCTTTATACGTAGTCGGAAGTGATCATTAAGTGGTTCATATTTATGTTTGTTATCACATTTACTACGACAGTAGTAGGATACTTACTTTATTTTATGACATCCATTTTCTACACAGTCATCCACATAGATATTAAGTACTAATTTTTATTTTCCGTGTTTGGCAAATATTTCTTTTTGCATCTAATCGAATTTTCGTTCTAATTAATTTGCATGCTAATTAACTACATACTTAGAAAAGTTAAATATTATGACGATCATCTAGTATATAATGACTATAACAAATTTCTAGAGAAAAATAATAATGGAAAAAGAAACAAATATACATATATACATATAAATATAAATACAAATATACTTTAATATTAACTTTGACATTATGTAAAATGAATGTAATGTAGTATCAGAACGAAAGTAGAATATGGAAAAAGTTTCATGACAAAGTGATAATAATTTGTCGTTGTCGTAATTGAAGACCATGTAAATGTCATATTTCAAGATTATAAAACAAGGATTATAAAATAATGATGAACAAGCCAGTCCGGTACAATGATATAATAACGATAAGTGAATAAATATTATAATGTTACACGCAGAATTGCGCGCAAAAGTAATGAAATGAAATACAGTAATAAAATAATTTATGAAAACTAAATTGTGATTATTCATGTAGCAGAATGTGCAAGTGGTGAAGTTGGGTTATTTCTAGCAAGAGAATAATAAGTTTACAAAATAAAAAAATTCCTCCCAAATATTCAAACTCTTACTTTTAAAAAATTCAAAGTTTTGTATAACAGTTATACATTTTAAAATATATTTGTGAGTCAATTTTATGACAATTAACCTAACAAGTTCATTAAATTTCATACACTGTATGGCTGAATCAACCACACAAATTTATCTAACCCTTAACACAGTGAAATCCAAGTAGTCTTCGTTGACATAATAAGGTTATGTTCAGTCCCTATAAGATAAGTGTATTGTTGAATCAGCCATAACCAATTTATGTAACGCTTAAATATTAATTTTATTGGATTTAATATGTGTGCCCTTCTGCAAATAACACAAATTCTTACTAAATTAGTTGAAAATTGGTAGATAAACTCATTTATCTACCAAAGCGAATATACGTTTTTCCGTGGAGGTAACATCAGATGTCCCTTTAGCATCCTTAGCAAATTATTACCGATTCGTTAATGATGAAACCGAGACAATCGTGTGCGTTACATTATGTGAAAATTGCATTGCTGCAACGTAACGCAGGAGGCTAACGGTTTTTTCCTGCGATGAATAAGTCTAGGACGTGAGACTCGCAAGACCAGTTGTGTCGGAACAGTTATACGCTACGAGCAGCTGGCCGTTTTGCTTTTCGTGAATGCGGCGCCGGCCGAAGGCGAAGAGCAAGAAGTGGCAAAAGTGTGCGTTATCTCGTGCGCGACTCCGTTTGTGACACTACCGAGACCAGAGCTATGACCAACATTTGAAATAACGGAGCTCACACAGGACGAAGAGGAGAAGCCTCGCGTCATCCTTGTCTGTCTATCGCTCTGCTTTGCTTCCAACGCGCAATGTTTTTGCGTCGGTTAGTACGTTGAATGCCACGCGCAGCAGTACATTTCCCCGCACAAGCCGTCCCATCACTGCTCGGAGACTTCGTTCCGGAGACTTCAATGCCCGCAATGATAGGAAACAAATCGTACCAATTGATCGTTTATGAAAAATTCATTTTCCTACAAACTAATAATTGTAAATTTATAGGAATATTTTAACACCACTTTCTGGTATTGATTTGAATTTATTATGGCTGCCTATTTTAATAGCTGCTAACAAGTAATAAGCAAGAAACGACTATTTTAGTAGTTAATACTAGATAAGTTATTTTTAGTCCATGTTTGTCAAACACAGAATTATTTTATTACACAGTAATAAGAGTTATTATAAATAATTATCCCCCTAAAAAGTATTTGCAATGGAAAAGTTTGTTTTCAATTCAAAATCTATATATTAATTAAAATCTAGAATTAGAAGTAATAATCTTAAAATTATAATTTTATTGTTATAAAATTACAGGCGTATAAATGTTTTGGTTTCAGTGATAGGACTGTTATATCACAAGACATTTCATTACGTCACGGATTACTTTCTACTATGTGTGACATTCTTGACAGGTCAATTCACTTCGTTTGTAATTTTTAAGTACTTTACTGATTCTTGTCGTCGACATATGACAGTGTTTCGATTCGACCCGTCTTGTAATTTACTTGACAGACTGATGGAGATGTATTTTAAATCGCACAATGTTTTACTTCCGAAATAGTAATTTATATAGTAGTGCACACATTATAACATTTTAAAAAGTATAATTTAGACATATACTTAAAGTGAAAATAGGGAAAAATGTTTGTTTTAAATTCAAAACAAATTAGGGGAACAAAAAGCAGTAATTATAAGCCTATATATGCAAATGAAAAAAAAATTATAGTAGTATATTAACTATGTGACTTTCAATTCAGGCCATCTCACGAAAAAAGCCATAATTATTTGGTAAAATATCGATAAATTGGAATGTGACCTGAAAGTTACACGGGCCCATAGAGGGTTAAAACTCTCGGGAAATGATGATGTGATGATGTGTGCAATTTTAAAAGAGAACAAAATTTATCTTATAACAATATATTTGCACTTGAATATTGTTACAAAAATGGTACTATACTAATTTGTACGTCAAATTTTCCTTAGTTATTTTATCATAGACATCAAAACAATCACAAATGTAATCATTGCTATTAAAACAGTAACGATTTCGCAATAATTACAAAACGCGTAAACATGAAAACTTTCACTGAAGTCATCTACAATTTCTAATCCGTCGTTATATTCACTTTTATTTGCAAAGTGTTTGCTTTGTAATTTGTTTTTCATAATTTTTTCTGCCTCAGCGGCAAACTTTCTACCTCAAAAATGTATCAATCCAAGCGGCGTTTCGTAATACCAAGAACTTATTAATTCTCAGGAAAAATGTTTCTATGAAACGACGCACAATTGCTAACCCACGTTCCGTCAGCTTTTTCCGCTTGATACATATTCCGATAGACTGTATCGATTTCCATTACAAATGCAGCCAGTTAACATATTCGCATATATTATATCGCGTTCTAATTCGTTTATTCGGGGGCAAGAAAATCTGCATTCTTATCTCCCGCGAATGTATATCGTTTCTCGTTTCATAAAAGAGTGCCCTGCAAATCAAGTTTCGTTACACGGTCTATGTTCATTCAGAACTTATCGAACTTGACCATGAATCGTAACGAATGTGTTACGACAAAGATACGTGATTTGCACCAATTGCACCGGTTGAATTTCAATTAAGTCCTTGACTGGGATGAATTTTTGTAATATCTTTGAAAATATGCTATACTCAAAAAATGATTCAATTTGAAATGTCTAAATTTTTAATAGATTATGTCTTTCATGACTTATTCAACTATTCGTTAAAACATAAATAAATTAGTATTTCAAAAACAATTTATTCAGTAGAAATTCACCAGATATCAAGCAAACATTAAATGAAAAATAATTACTCATTAGCTTTAAATTAGAAGTATTAACTGTTTAATATCAAATTGCAGATGATAATGAGGTGGATAGTGATACTTGTCATCTCATGTTCTCTGACATGGGGCCAAGTGGTCAACAGAGCACCACACTTCATCCACGGCGGGGATATGGCTAGGTTGGCCGTGTCCGAAAGTACGCCACCAGGTGCTCCAGTTTATACACTACAAGGTCATGACCCCGAAGGATTCAGACTACACTATTCAATCAGTGGCGAATATTTCACCGTCGAAAGAGATACTGGTGTTGTCATCCTTAGAAAACCGTTAGATCGAGAACATCAGGATCTAATTGAAGTTATTATCAGTATAACAGGTACCAATTGATAATTAATTACAATTTATTTCAAAAACAAATAGTTTCTAATCAACATTTTGAAGATAAATTTATTTCCTCGATCCAAAGATTATTCCAAAATATTCCAATATTTAGCTTCAGAAATATTCTTGGTATGTGTTTGGAATATTAACATTAATCTTCCAGATATATTTCTCAAGTGATTATGTTTTTAAAATATATTCAAAATACTCTTTGTTATTAGAGTCTATCCCTATCCATTTATAAGCATTATTGCTCTGTGAACTTTAATACAATTTTTTTTTCATTTTTACACTGATTAATTTACATTTCATTTAAGTGATTTATTTTCTTTAGATGAAGGTATAGCAGGAACTGAACCCAATACTGTATCTCTTCGAAGGGATATTGCTGTTTTGGATGAAAACGACAACCCACCAGAATTTCTTGGTAGACCATATGCTGCGAGGATTCCTGAAAGTGCTGAAATAGGAGAATTATTGCTTTCACCTGGTAAAATTACAGTCGTTGATAAAGATGCTGGTGTTAATTCCGAAGTACGTGTATATTGCGTTCCTGGATCTGCAGATGATGACCTTTGCAATGTCTTCAATGTCAAAACAGAAAAGGTAAAACAAAACTTATCCGAAATAAATGAAATGGTCCTGTATCGCTCTTGAAGAAAATATATTTTGTATACGACCATTACTGTTTTAGATTGCAGAAGGAAAATACGACGTTCAAATATCTTTGGCTAAACCGTTAGATTACGAACGAAGAAATTCCTACGTCATTAATCTTGTTGCTATTGATGGTGCTAATGATCCATTTAAGAGACTGAAAACTACGGCGACTGTTATTGTTGATGTTTTAGATGTTCAAGTATGATTTACCTTTAATCACACACAAAGAAAATACTTAATTATCTCTACTTTATATATAATACAATTTTAAAATCTTTTAAATAATTTTGAATAGTTCCATATTAGTTGTTTGATTTAGAAACGTTTGTCTACAGGATCAGCCACCCTTCTTTTTAAACGCACCGTATAGTGTTTTGTTGCCAGAAAATACTGGACCTGGAAACACAGTTCTAACCATAAGAGCAAGAGACAGAGATACCAATGATTCCAGAACGGTATTTTTAAACTTAGAAGATGATGATGCAGGGCATTTTGATATTGAGCTGTATCAAGAAGGTGCAGTCACTGTTGGAAAATTATTAACTACCAATGTGTCATTAGATCGTGAAGACCCTGAAATTCTTCAGAATGGAGGAATATACACTTTTCATGTAAGAGCTACTGAGCTCATTAACAATGAAATCCCAGCAGATTCAGCATTTTCAGTCGTAACCATAGTGGTTACTGATGTCGATGATTTGAAACCGACGTTTAATAAAAATTATTTTCATATTAAAATTCTCGAAGACACTGCCGTTGGTACACCTTTGCCAGGTACAGTTTCTAATTTTTTATTTAAAGTAAAAAATATTAAATTTATTCTACACAAGTAAAATATATTACTGTAGTATTAAAATGTTTGTAAAAAGTGCCATGCTATATTTGGTTATTCTAAAGTAGAAATATTTCTGACTAATTTGACCAAATTTTTCTACAATTCATGCTATTACTTTTTTCTTTGTGTATATGTTTAAGAACATTAGAACAGAGCTATAGTATTCCGTCTTTTTTTAGGTCTCAATATGATTGTGAGTGATGGCGATGTTGGTGACAATGCAAAGTTTACTTTAGCTTTAAGGGACTTATCAAATTTCTCGGGAATTAGTTCTCAATTTTCGGTTAGTCCTACGGATACCCAAGGGAGTGTTCCTGTGGTGATAACTGCTAAAAATACGGATGTCTTGGACTACGAAAATAAAGATCGCAATGGAAAAGAAATCAAATTTGAAGTTATTGCAATGGTTGCTGGTGAAGTGGTATGTCATTAAATCGAAACCGTATGAAATATAATTAATCATATAATTACCATATGTAATTAATACATATTCGGTATTGTAGGTTGCAGTATCTGAAGTTCATATCGAATTGTTAGATGCTAATGACCACAGTCCACAATTCAAACAATCAGTCTATAAATTAGCCGTGGCAGAAAATACCGTACCAGGTACTAAATTTGCAAACATCTATGCTCTAGATCCAGACAGTGATCAGTATGGAAAAATCACATACTACTTAAGAGGATTCGGAGTAGATAAATTTCAAACAGACTCGAGAACTGGAGGTATATCGGTAGCAAAACCTCTTGACTATGAATCCCAGAAATCATACTCATTAACTTTAGAAGCTAAAGATGGAGGAGGTAAAATCTCAGCAGTGAATATCCTAATCGAATTGCTAGATGTAAATGATAATGAACCATTGTTTGAACAAAAAGAGTATTCAAGAATAGTTAGAGAAGGTGCAACTAGTTTCGATCCACAGTTGTTCGTTAGAGCAACAGATGTTGATGGATACACTCAAGGAGATGGAAAAATTAGCTATGCCATTATAGGCCATAATAGTGTAACCGAGGGTGTATTTAAGGTAAATTTTGAAAAATAATTGTTGCAATGGAAAATTGCAATGGAAAAGCATTTCACATATAAACGTTTTTTATACAGATAAACCCGCACACCGGAGAAATAACTATTCATAAACCAACTCAGTCAATAGATACCGAACGTGGAATTTACGAATTAACTGTTAGAGCTACCGATGCGGGAATTCCACCTTTATCTTCCGAAGCAACTGTTTTTATACGAGTTGGTGTTCCAGGAAATCAAAAACCCATTTTTCGTGGAAATTACAAACTAGGAATTCCTGGCCCAAGCACTTATAGGGCTAAAATTTTTGAGAATTCAACATCAGGAACAGAAGTTATTCGAGTGATGGCCAATGATCCCGATGGCAGAGACAGTTTATTACAATATCAAATTGCTTCTGGTGCAAAAGATAATTTCGTTATTAATTCTAGGTAAAGTTAATTAATTATCAATTATATTATCAAGTTAATTTAAAATTTTCTAATAATATAACCTTTGGCAGTTCTGGGATGATAACAGTATCACCAGATGCTCGTTTAGATTTAGAAACCGGAGGTGGACAGTATGACATAATAGTTTACGCCATTGACTCTGGGACTCCCGTTAGAGAGACTGCAACAACAACCGTTACTGTTCAAATTGAAGATGTGAACAACAAACCACCCAGTTTTAAGGAATCTGCTTATGTTGTTTACGTTTCTGAAAGAGCACCGATAGGTACTTTATACCCATTATGTGATTTTCTCAATTATAAATTCAAAATATCATAAAATGCAAAAAGAGTAAAAGTAATTAGAAATTTAAATTATATTTTCGTCACTTGGGGCGTAAAATACCATTTATTTCCCCAAAGAGTTTCGCTCCATCGTGGCGAAAAAATAACGTATGCACCATAGGAGATTCACGAAAACCCACATCTCATGCAATTACAAATCTCGACTACAGCTCAACTTGCAAACTTTGCACGAGAGGATGGATTTCCATTTGTATTTCTTTTGGTGCATAAATAGTTATTTTTAAATAATAACAAAAATGAAATGCAACTATTTTCCCAACTAAACCGCTATCGAAATTTCAGGTGAATTTGTTTTAAAAATGGCAGCTGTTGATCCTGACTCCGATGCAAATATCGAATATTCTATTATTGAGCCTATAAATGCCGTTGATAAAACTGGTGTCGCTTTGAAAAGCACCGCTCTATATGATTACAAAACTGCTTTTAGCATAAACGCAACAAGTGGGATAATAACTGTAAACCGTGTTCTTGACTATCAGATTGTGGCGGTCATCATCTTGACTATCCAAGCTAGAGACTTAAACGCTGTAATCAATAAGGAATCTCAAATTGCGAAAACTGAAGTTACAATCTACATTCAAGCATACAGCGATGACAACCCAGTGTTTACAAACGCAGGCTGGTCTCCAAATAATCCAACTATTCGAATCATCGTTCCCGAAGAACAACCTTTAGGAACAACATTACTAATGTTGTCTGCTAAAGAATCACCTAACGGTTATTCCGTGCAACGATTCGAACTGGTTCGCGATGATTTCGACGAGGGTTACGTGAATGTGGGGGTTCAAAGCGGTAATGTCGTTCTTAGTAAACGCCTCGATTATGAGACACTCCAAGAGAAGGTAATTTTTAATCCATTCATATATAATTAATAACTTCATCGGCATCGTTTATTGACGTGCACTTTAAATTGTTGCAGTCCATCAGATTCAAAGTCCGAGCGTTAACTAGAGATTACGACATAACTCGTAAAATGTCAGAAGCGAATGTGATTGTTCAGGTACAAGATATCAACGATAATAGTCCGACGTTCGATCAGAAAGAGTACAATATATCGGTGCTAGAGTCAGAGAAACCGTCGAAAGTGATTTTTACCGTTAAAGCCAAAGACGCTGATAGCTCGATGGGTGAGGAGGAGATGAAAAGGGGCTATGGTGAAGTACGGTATACATTGACTGGCGAAAATGCAAATATGTTTGCCATTGATCCTGTCAGTGGTGAAATACGGGTAGGTTTATTTTCCAAGTGCAATTACTACAAACGTCTCAAATATTGTTAAAACTGTAAATAAAATTGCACTTTTCATTTGAAAAAAATTCTTTTCCGTTTAGATCGCCAATGACACGGATCTGGATAGAGAATGGCAATCGGTATTACGTTTCTACGTAGTAGCGTCCGATATGCCTCAAGGGGGAGCGGAGCAACGGTCAACTCGAGTATTGGTTACGGTCAATATTCTGGATGTTAATGACAATGCTCCGATCTTTGCGTTACCATCCTATACAGGAGTTATACCAGAAAACACGCAGCCTGGAGTTAGTGTCATCAAAATAACAGCGACTGATGCTGACGAAGGAGAAGGAGGATCTATTCATTATGAGATAGTAGATGAGGGAGAAGCTAGTGGTAAGATTTGAATATATTCCTAACTCATTTTTAAACAGTTTGAAAGAGTTTTCATACACAGCGACGAAACTTGTTTAAATAAAAATTATTTTCATCTTTCACAGGTTTCTTTCAAATAAATGCAACAACAGGTGAGATTACAACAGCTAAAGAATTAACTGGAAAAGGTCGCAACAATCCCTATACAATGCGAATTCGTGCACAAGACAACGGCGAGCCAATCCTCTTCACAGATACGGAACTGATACTGTATATTGGTGACGTTGTTAATAACGACGGTGTTCCGCTCTTTATCAGACCGACAATTGAAGAGGTAGCGCATATTGCCGAAAATTCTACTATAGGCAGCCCAGTTTTTCAAGTGATTGCGTCAGATCCGGATGATCCAAATCTTCCGAAAGGAAGAATCGTCTTCCGGTTTTTGGAAGATGGAAATTTTGGCAAGGATGCCAGCGCTTTTCGTATCAATCGTGAAACTGGATTGATTACCACCAGAAAGCTACTAGACAGAGAGACAAAGGACAAATATAACTTAGTGATCGTAGCTCAAGACTTAGGTGATCCTCCACAACAGGCAACCAGAGTGCTCCAAGTGTCCATTTTAGATATCGATGACCATAAACCTCATTTCAAAAGGAACATATACAACCAGCCGATTGAGATGAGCATTGACGAAGAGAGTCCTTTAAATTCCACTGTTGGTATTATAACTGCAATCGATGAAGACATCGGAGATAATGGAAAAATAGATTACGCGATTGTTTATGGTAATGAAGCTGGAATGTTTAGTATACAGCGTTTGGAAAATAACAGTGCAGTTATCAAAGAAATGAAAAGGTTGGACAGAGAAACCATGGACCATCATCTACTGACCATTAAATGCTTCAAATATCCCGTAAAAAAGTCTGACGTAACTCCAAAACCCTATAATAAACAGGTACGTATTGTACTAAACAATTGATATTATAATGTATTATTTTCATTAATATCAATTTTATATCTTTTTTTCGGCCCCTAATAATACTTTCAAATTTTCAGGATCCTTCTCAGAGGCAGGTACTAATCAAGATCAACGACATAGACGATAACAAACCTCAATTTGGGAAAGAGAACATTACGATAGGCGTTAGACTTAATGTACCAATAGATACCAGCTTAATCACTCTAGAAGCTAAAGACGTCGACTCAGATGCTTTGCCTATCAACTATAATAAAGGTAAAGCGTCCTTCGTATCTCTAGTAGATCCTTCTTCATCCAAAAGTGACATTCCTTCGTGTTTGTCTCTGAACAACATTACGGGAGAACTTAGGACTACGGCATCTATGTCTAGTTTTGCGGATGGTTACATTCAAGTTCCCATTTCTGCCAACAATTCGGCAATTCCTGGAAGAGAAACAAATATTACTCTAAGAATTTTTTTATTGAGGGATAGAGATATGCTAAAGTTTGTATTCTCAAAACCACCTGTAGAAGTCAGAAAAACATTGGAGGAATTTGAAAAAGCTGTTCAACATGCTCTATCTTTACCTATTTCGGTTAATGTTTACGATACTCAGTTTTACTCAAAGGAAGACAATTCGTTGGATTTTTCGTCCACAAGTTCCTGCTTCCAAATGGTAGGAAAGGAAGTCTATGACTTACACGAGATGAGACTGTTGTTAACCGACCCCCGAAATGATGAACTGAAAAAGGTCTACAAGAAATTCCATGTGGATAAAGTTCAAAATTGTGCTACGAGCGTGGCTAAGGCCGAAGTTTCAATGTTGCAAATCTGGGTACTAGCTATCGCTGCTCTCGTCGGTTTTTCTGCTCTCGTGGCTAGTTATACACTTTGCTGTTTACATGCCAAGTAAGTACCGCTTTTGTATCAAATTATTCTTATCGAATATATATAATAACTTTTACTTTTATTTATATCTTCAAGCGACTAAATATATACCCAGCAAACATAAATCTTTCGTATTAACTTTTTTTATATGAATCAGTAATTTTTAATTACAACATCAATAAAATAACTATAATAAAATTTTTTAAATATATTTAATTTATTATCAAGAAATGGAAAAAATTATAAATTTACCAATAAATTATTAAGTACTTTTTTGTTTATTTTTTGTAGTAAATATTAACATAAGATAACGAGAAGTTATTGCTTGGGATTTTTAAGAATACTAAAAATAGAAACTTTATGGTTCTACTTCATTAATATTAAATCAATAAATTATCAATGCCCGCTTACCAAGAAAAGGCAAATATTTATTATAAATGGAATATTCCTTCTCTCAGAAAAAACGATTAAAATGCGCATTTTATCATTTTTTCAAATATTTTATGAAAATAATAGGTTTTAAAGTAGCTTATATAATTTAACTTATATAATTTCTTGTTGTAAATAAATAATTATTTGTTAATTTTAAAATATTTTATAAATTATCCCTATTTATTGTTTAAGAAAATATTATTTATATTGTTGAAATAAAGAATTTTAAAATGTCAATTAATATTTCCCAGGTACAAAAAACGATTAAGGCAAGTCCGAATGCGAGAGCAAACTCGTCCAAGTTTGAGTTACGTTTCTTCAGGTCCGGGTATGATAAGTTCTGGGTCACATACAACACTGGGCCCTGGCACCAACATTACGATCAGTCCTCATGAGACACCTTACGAATGGGGAGCTGACACAACACTTTACCATCCCAGTACACTTTCTCGGACGTGACATATGAAAAAAGTTATCTTTACAAAAACGAATGAAATGAAAACAACTTACATAAATGTACATAAATGTATGAAATGATAATGATGTTCCCATATAGTGCGTGTTTTTCATCAGTCAAAATAATTTATCTTACAAACTAACTTTTCAAATAGTATCAAAATACCTATCAAAAGAATTATAAAATTTCATCGTTTATATCTTTCAATTTTTCTGCAGAAATATGTGAGGTTATTTTAAGCAAGTAGCCTTAATAAACATGCACTTAATGGGATTGTCGTGATATTGTATGAATGACTGCACTTGAAAGAATTCGAACTGTATAAAATTGAACGTGCCAAAAATGTATTACCGTGACTTTGGTTAGCTGTATAAAATCGCAAAATTAACGAATGAACTAAGTAAACATTTACTTAGCAATTTTTTTAGAAACATAAAACCCCGGGGAACGTGGAATAGCAATTAACTCTTTAAATTCGGAATTAAATCAATTTGTTTTTGGCAAAGTTAGATATACTTTGATGCTGATAGTGATTACATAAATAAATGTAATAACAAAAAATTGTAGCGACCGCTCAATATTTATTTGTTTCATATATTAATTTATTTTGTTTGCTTATCAAAGTAAATTTAATATCACAAATACAGTTGATTCAATTCCTCTATTTTTCCTACTATATATAATTAGATTATTGATATACTTTATAAAATGTTATTATTATTATTACCTTTCTTATTATTATAAATATTATATTACTATTAAATTCATTATTTGCATTGTTCTTACTTCACTATACACAATGAATAATTTAGACATCTCCTAAGACGGAAACACCGCACCACGCGTTGTCCCAAAATTTTCTCTGTAATTTCTGGGATTAGTGTAATCAAATTATCAAGGCGTATCGCCAAAGAAAAAAGTCATCATTAAACGGGCAAGATAATCGGCTTGTCGAAACAGTACGATTATATAACTCACGAAAATTAATGCGGTTACATATATCCTGAACCTCGCTACACCACTTTCCCCTTATGGTGCTAATTGTGTCCTGGAGTTCAAGTGTCAGAGTAATGGAACGCGCCCGTTATCTCCGACTTTCAAATGTGCATCCGCCAAATAATTGTTAAACAACCGACGTTAGCTCAATTATTTATCAATATCTCTTTATTATACGTTACAGTTTGTGGTTATCCTGTTTTTTTTTTCCACGTAATTAATTATAGAATTTAAGCGCAGTCTTCCCAGCGAAGTTATAAGCGCACTTCGACTGTATTTATGTACAATGAACCGAGAAACATTGTATTATAGGAAAAACGACGGTAATATAATGACAGAAAATTATTGAAATTCTTAATTTAAGCTGAATACTCCTTGGAATATGTAAATAATCTGTAATTAATAAAGTTTATACAATTTGTAAAAGTTACCACTCTTTTTACAATTCTATTCGTGGCAATACCGCAGCATTTCATAAATTTGCAATCACTTCATTTGCAGTGAAAATTCACCACTGCCATGTAAATATCAGTTGCATCACTTTCGTTTTTAGTTTTAGAAAAATTCTCGTTCAGCTCGCATTCCTATTGGAAATTCGAAATTAGAAGCATGTTTCGAGATATTATCGGCAGATTATTTAGCAACAGTTCAAACCGCGATTCGACGATACGACGATGATTTCGTGACTGGCTTCGAGTATTAATTATAGATCGATGGTTATCTAACGACACAGATGGATTTACTGAAAAACAATTTATGAACGGCGACATCCAATGGTTCGATCGAGTTTTTATTGTGTTTGCGCGTTGAATGTCAGTATTCAGGCATTTCGCAAGCTTCAAAATCGAAGCCATCGTTAGCCGTACCAAAATCTACACGCTATTTATTGATTCGAAAAAATTGCAAAAGCGCCTGACGCAACTGTTTTGATGAGTACATTACAGTCGAATTTCGTCGTACCGAAGCAAATAAGGAAGAGTTAATTTTTTAATCCGTCACCTATAAAACTTATATTTGCATAATTAATAGAAACCTTTATCAGACGAAATGAATCATTGCTATGACAAATAAATGAGACAGACCAAAATCTGAAAAAAAGCAAAACGTTGGATTGGTGTATAATTTTTGATCTTTAATGTCAAGGACTGAACTGAGATCGTACGAGAATGTGAAAACAAAAATCTTTGTCTCTTGCGACATTACTCTCTGAAGCGAAAATTTGTCAAAATTAATTTATTTATTCCTCGTAACATTATACAACCGCACAGGAAAAATATTTAGTTTAATTTAGTATTTGATGGTGTTGAATATATATGGAAAATAATAAATATATTAGAACACACGAAATGGACAAAGAAATTTTGAAAGGTCAAGTCTTTTCGGTCTTCGTTTATCTTCGTGTATTTATATTATTTGTCCTTTACCGTAACAATTTAACAGACTGTGCATAATATTCTAGGCTTAATATTTTTTTCCTGTGAAACAGAAAAAATCGTGCTCTCATAAGATACCATATCTTTTGACAATAATTTATTCAAATTAATGTTCAGTCATGACAAAGAAATTGGTCTCCAAAGTGGAATAACATTTATGAAAAATGAAATTGATCTGGCGAGGTCATTCCCATGGGAATCCCCAGTTTCGCTTTATTTGAATTGTCGTATATCCAGTCAACATTCGAGTTTTTATTGACATCAATAAATTTATGTAAAAAATAATACAAATTCGTTTCGCTATCACTATCGATAGAACAGTGAAATTTAAATAGACGTATAAATATTAAAATACGTCGAAGTTCATTTCGTCGCAGGTAAGCCGTCTTTCGTCGAATTGTTAGAACCTTGGGTCGTAAAATGAACTGTCGCCATCGTGGTAACAATGCTCTTATCAGTGGTTACATAATTCTGAGCTTTGTGGTACAGGTGCATTTTTAGAGCTTCATTTAGTTTTCCCAAATGAGGATGAGAATTGTTTTCCGTCGATGATAACTTGTCGCCTAATTTTGTATCTTTAACGATAAAATGATCATTCAATTTGTTGGCAACCATCTGGAATGGAGGAACAATTGTTTTCGAGTTGTTTTGTCGTTCCTCCCATCTGCTTTCCAAAGATTGAATTATATCAGTTCTGTAACAAAATTAAAAATTGTATTAACAATTTAAAATTTAAAAAAGAACTGTTTTAAAAATAAAATTTTTCATCATTTTATGCTGAAGGTAAATCTAATACGATTTGTGAGCTTGAAATAGTCAACACGTTTCCTCGATTAAACCTAATGATGCAGAAACCTGACTTAGGGTACGATCGGGCAACAAATCGCGCCGTTGTTGTCTAAAATCTGTCCGGATGACAGCACCATAGTATTTCGTTGCTCGTCCTTGAAGGATACTGCTGCGAAGAAACCACAAACGTGTTCAACTGATCGAGTGAAAGTTCCAATAATAATACAAACTCGCAGGTCTCACAGACGATACCTTAGCGTATCGTTTGACTGGATTTCAAAATCTTCAGTGCAACACGCGAGTTCGAACCTTCTTCTCCCACAAATTGGTCAAAATCAATGGGCTTGGTCTTCTTCGTTCAATCGTTCTCATTTCGACATTACAATTTTTGCAATTCTCAATCAAAGCTTTACGTTCTCTATCCTCGAGTCAATATCTTTATTTATTCATTGTACCATAGCTTTACTGTACTTGAATACATTTATTATTAGATATTTTTACATTTAATAACATTTAATTAAATTTTAAACAAATTTATTTGAAAATTTTCCCATTAAAGTATTAGTTTAGATTTGGAGCAGTAAAACTGCGGACAAAAATAGTTACTTGTATTTACTTATCTATTTATTTATTTATTTATTTATATCTTAAATAATTCCGTATTTGCCACGTTAATTCAGCAACCCCTCAGCATATTCAAAGACAAGGTTTCATGTAATGGGGATATTTCTATTTGCTGTATTTTTCTTTTTTAATTTAATTAATATAGTTTTTGTACAGAATTTATTTATTTATTAATTTAAAAATAGAAAGATAGTCGATGAGTGAACTTTAATGAGTGGGTTTTTTGGTATACCAACCTACTACTTTTCCCTTTTTTTCTCGGATACAAATTCAAATGCAGTATCATTTGCTGCCTTTCCTCTTCGTCACGAAAATTTTGTCTACCAGACTGAGAGATCGGAACTGGCTGATTTTTCGGGAACCTGGGAATATATTGCATAGGACGTCGCAACTCATAATCTTCAAACTCCATGGGTGGTCTTGGTCTTACCGGAACTGCATTCTTACTTTGATATTCATTAATATCCGTAATTGGATAAATGTCCAACATTACACTGAAAGGCTTGGCTTTTCTCTTTTTACTGTTGTTAACCATATTGATGTTGTTACTGTAAACACCAGTATTGTCCAATTCAGCTATAGATGGTTTAAAGTATGGTCCAGTTTGACTTGGGCGGTAGTAATACGAATCCATGTTGTAAGGACTAAATCTTTGAATACCAAGCGGAGAAAATCTAAAAATATCAATACTTTCAATTTATTAAAATTCGCACTAAGTTCTTTGAATTTGGATAACTTTTCACGGTAAATTTTACGTAAATCAAGAAATTGCCATTTCGTAATATGATGAAAATTAAAAACCTGAAATTTGATGAAGCCAGTAGATTAACATCCGCTGGATGTTTTGGTTTGTATCTGTATAAAGGGTCACCAGTGATTAGAGGTACCGAATTGGGAGAAGCATTGCTTTCGTCTTCTAATAAACTTTCATCCAAATCTTCCGTCTCTTCCGTGTCATACTTTTTTGGATTTAAATAAACACCAGCGAATTTGATACCCCTGTGCGGATTAGCCGGATCGTGCACCATATATCTGATAATATCCTGAATGCTTCTGGACGAATGGGGGTACCGGTACTGGGATAGTTGGGGATACTTTAAACGTTTAAAGGAAGATGGATAAGGAGTTTTAAAGTCAAAGTGAAAAGGCTGAGGGTCTACTTCGTCGCCAAGCATTTCTTCTTCGTTAGGACCAATGATCATTTTTTTTGAACTGAAATAAATAAGTAAATTTGAAGTTTGTAAGTATGTATAATTTGATAAACTTATTTAATTTCACAGTTCCACTGAAAAAGACAAATTTCTTTTTGCTTCAGACTTAATTAAAACTTAATTTAATTAAATAAAAGACTTTAAAGACTTGTTAAGCCTTTCACTTTCCCTTGTGATTCTATGAATGCAATACGTCGACTGAGACAATTAGATAATAAAAATTATCAAAATAAAGCTAATGTTCACAGCTCGTTAAATATACTTCTTTATATTCTCTGAGCATTCGACTGAAAATACATGAACATTAGCCAAAGAATTCTTTTCTCATTTCTTCCAGTATGTTCCATGGAATGCAGAAATTGTTCTAATGCTATTCTAATTCGATCTACTTTCTCATTTTATTAAATTTGAAAATTTAATAAAAATATCTTAGTTAAATAAAATCCCAGTGCTTTTTATTGAATACTAATTGACAACGTCAATATTAACTATTAACAAATTGTAACCTTGGTCTGACACGATAAACCATCGCATGATTCTCGAAAAAATTTCGTTCTCCATTTTCTATCTCGTGTCGTCTCTCAATTTGCTTCAGGAGTTTCTGCTTCATTTGAAAATTTTTCATCGTTTGCATCTCAGATTCCGATTTCGTGTTTTCATTTTCAAATTCTTGCTCCCAAGTTACATCTTCTTTAGTCGCGCCTTCACAGTCTACTGTATCTGAACGATCTTGCATGTATAAGGTGGGAGTTGTACTTTCTTCATTTTTCGAGCTTGCTGCAAGACCGAAAGTAGAGGAAACAGTGACGTTCGGGTTTTCGAAAATGTTTTGAAAAATGTGTAGGTGATTTGTTTCAAAACCTGGTCTGTGGAGGATGGACGTACTGGATGTTACGTCATATACATATAATGCGATCTAAGAACAATAATAGTTGAGTGAAATAAACAGAAATCTTAGTTGTGATATTTTTTATTTATTACTGAAACTTTAAGTCGTTTGAATTTTTTTTACAATTTTACATAGATTTTATTAATTCTGAAATAGGTTATTTTTGATACTCTTATAAGTAAATGATGATTTTATTAATTTGTTCAATAATTTAGTTAATTAATTACAGTACACTGAAAAAAGTTGTCATAGAATTTTCGGCGTTAGTAATATTTTTATTTTTTAATGTATTATTTCCGAGAGGTAGTGTATTCGTATATAGTTTCATATGTTCCAGTAATAAAGTATAACACTAAAATTTTTCTTATACTAAAAACTCATTATAAACTTGATATAAAAAATTAATTTTCTAATATACATACTTTATATCCAATCTAAAATTTGATGGAATCATAAAAGTTTTATTATATTGATTGTTATATTGATGTTTAAAATATTTTTAAGAATCCCCCCCTCGATATGCAAAATTTAATGGCGCTTCTTCTGAATACCTTGATGTCACATAAAAGCAGTAATTATAACAATAAATAATATTCATTCATATATAATTAAACCTGGGATGTCGAAATAAAGAATGCAGCCGACAAAAAAATCATAATGCAAATGACAAAAATTGTGACATTTAGAGGCATAACATCGCACATTCTCGACTCGTACATCCATCGTTAAATAAATGCCATCGTATTATTCACAATCGTGTTGTGCATATTATTACATCCATTAACAATAAAGATAAGCGTAATGTGTTTATTATAAAAAAAATTTGTATCATTGTAAAAAAGATGTAAAAAGAAAGAGACTCGATAATTGTATTAAATAATAAACAAACACATATAAGTAATAAATTAAAAAATCAGAAACAAACAAAATGAACTTTTGTGTTCCATAAGAACACTGTCTACTTAATTTGAAAGATGTACATTAGTGCAAACTTTCATCATTGTTAATTACATTAAATTATAGTGCATTAAAATTTAAAACAAATGTTAAAATGATAACAGTAGCGATCAATTAGGTATTATTAATACACCAGATAATGATTCGCTTATAATAAATCATTCATTCATTTGATGGAATGTTAGGCTTTTAAAAATCCATGCATATAATTATATATAAAACAATCTTAATCTTGCGATCAACATGAAAGCGGCAAGGTCGAAGGCGGACCTTGAAAAGACACAAAGACCTCATGATCGCGATAAAAGGAAGGGTAGCAACGCGATGGGAAGCTTCACAATGGGACGCAAAAGCGCGCGATGGAATCGTCTAATCGATTACGGTATTGGATTCGCAGATCGCATTGTGCCGCAGTTCCCCGAGTCGCATTTATGTCGAACAACAGTTAGCGCCCTATATGTGAATCACGCAGAAATCTTCACGCTTCTTTCTACTTGGTTTACCATGCATGTGTGTGCAAGCCGTGGAGATGCCGAGTGAAAATTGTATTCCGAGGCATTTACTCATAATGTTTTGACGTATTAATTGTTGAGGAAAAGTCGTGAAATCACTTGTCTTATTTTGACATTTTATGAAACAACTTTTTCCGCAAATCTCAGTCTAAAAGTAATTTCAGAAATAAAATTGAAAATTATTGATATTCAAAATTTTATAGTAATTGAAAAAAGTTTAAAGAATAATAAATTATTACTATTATTATTATTATTATTATTATTATTATTATTATTATTATTATTATTAATGTAATCATATAAATTCGAGGATCAGACGGTTGTTGTTTAATGATATCGTGTAATTAAATAAAATTTAGAACTCAAATTTTACAATACTTCTGTTTCTGAGTTTACAAACTTAACTCGAAGTAAAGTTGAGCGGGATTCGCTTTCCAGTAGGAATCAAAATTCCAGTTTAAAACAAGACAAATTACAATTCGGCCGAGCATATATTATTTTAATTCACAGCAAGTTATTTCATCATTACCTATTAATAGCGTCAATCGGATTCTCATATATAAAACATTCTCTTCCCACGTAAAACAGGAGATAAAAATTCTTATTATATCAGTCATCCTCGTCGCTGTAAGTACAGATTTTTAAAAGCCTTTGAAATATATGCCTCCGTTCATCAAAAGTGACGCAAAGCAGTTGACTTTAATGTTGCAATCAACAAAAACCTTGCATTAATTATTTCTTCGTAAATTAGCTCAATTTATACAATTACTTTTAGAAAAGAGCTTGCTTCAAAATATGGGATGTAAATTGTACGATTTTTACTTCAATTTTAAACAGCCGCTTTTTCATTATAAATCTGATGTGTACTTAATTATTTATTAATAAATAATTTATCGAAAATATTTCTTAAATGTTTTAAAACAATAAAACATAGTTCGAGATATAATTTATTTGGCAACTGTGAAAATTCGTGTTTTCATTTCTCTTTTCAACCTTCAAGAGGTCATTCAGACCATTTTTTTATTTTCTTTACTTTTTCGAAAAAAAGAATAAAGAATCAATTACTGATATTGATATTAAGTAATATCAAAAAAAGCAAGTAAATAAATATAATAATTTAAAAAATGATGATTGATACTTACTAATGCCACTGTAATTATTATCATAACTACGACAACAAATTGTTTAATGACCACAGTTCCGTAACCACTTGTGTGACAACGTTGTTCACTACGATCTGAATACAGTCCAAGTTCAGAAGTACTGATTCCTGATCTTCGATTAGTTTCGAACATTATTTTGTGAAAACGTGACAAAAGTTTGCGCGCTTATACGCACGCAATTTTGGACGTTTCTTACACTACTCCAAGAAATAAGAAAATAAACTTTACATTACTCTAAAGTTGACAGTTTTAAACAACTTATGCGCACTTGCAAGAATGATTAATATTAATGATCAATCGTTGTTGATTATTAAAGGGTTTTGATGATTTTCAGTGGTATCGTAAGAGCGTTTCTCCAACGACTAGAGAATCACGCTCTTTGGCGTAGGTTTTCACCCAGATTCATTTGCGGCCGAAGAAATTTTCATTGTTTCTGGGGAATTTAATTAGCGTAGTAGGAGGAAACGCATCTCTCTGATTATTTTAATGAATCACGCGGTGCAATAACACGTCCATTAAATGCTACCTTCGATTAATAATAAAAAAAAGTAGGCGATCGAAATAATTTAATTCGGCTTCAATTGATTCGATGCTCTGTTTAGGTTTGATGTATTCTAATCAGTTTCGACGAGTTTCCAGACCATAGAATAAATAGCGAAATTACATGTTAAACTCTACCCTGTGAAGAAAATTACTAGTTAATAACCAATATGATTTACTTAGAAATATTTAATTTGATAAGAAATCAGAAAGTTAAAACTAAACTACGAGTTGTGATATTATAACATTGATTTAAAATTATAACAATGGAAAGTGTAATAATAAGAATAAAATTAATCAAAAACAATAATTTTTTGACAATGATAAAATTTATACGAAAAATAATACGTTTTTAATTTGCTCCCAATACAGATCAAACTTTTAATTAAATTAAAGATTAGAAAACAGGAATACAACAAAAAACAATCGAATTATAAGTTCAGATGATTTATTTTATGTATATCGGGACACATTTCTGGAAACATTTCGGAGAAATTACACTTAACTGCTTCTGATTTATAAATTAATAAATGCGAACGAAATGTTTAGACTTTATAGTTCTTTCAGTGAAGTTTTTACACAAATCAGTTTATACTTAAAAACAAAAGAAGCCTAGCCAAGGGTGAACACATTAATCCCACTTTATCATTCAATAGGATACCTCGAAACTCATTGTTTCCCCTTGCCAAAGGTTCAGTTAAACATTACGTATTAAGTGTATTGTACAAGACGCATATAAGCATCAGATGCCATGTATTTAGTAAAAAATCTTGCTCTTACAATCGAGCTACCGTGGATACTGGCAATGTGAAAATTCGAGTTTGTCTCTGTTGTTCTCCCAGTGAGCATTAAATGTTTTAATTTGTACGGCATTTCTCACCTGGTATATACTTCAGATATATTATTTTGATTAATCCAAATTAATGCATTTATTAAATACATTATTTGTAACGTTAATTGTATGCAGATTGGATGTAATAATTAATTTTGTAGTTGATGAAAAATGCCATTCAAACTTTGTCCTAGACAGAAGTCTGTATGATAAATATGTAGTATAATTGATATTTAAAATCTACAAACGGCGAGTGTGCACTTTCCTGTCCGAGAACAAATAAACCGGTACAAGTTCACTAGGAATAATGACTAATTATTCTTGGCATTTCAATCTCAGTGGTTGCTTAAAACTACATTGATTTGACTTTGTTAGCCAAGCCAACGAGATTGGTAAATTTTAGCGCTTGCGGAATTCAAAAGGAATATCCGGAATCGGATAATTGTATCCAATATTGGGCCTCTGCGTGCTAGGAGGAAGTGTAGGTGGGGCTGCTGGTTTGCCAGTTGGTGGTGGGAGAGAGGAGGTACTGGGAGTGATACTGTACAGAGGAGTTGGATAAGGAGGGGGTGTGACCGTTGGATAGTTCGGTTTCGGCGAAGACGGAGGAAGATATGGTGGAGGTCTGGTACTGGGGGCTGGTTGACCTATAGGTGGTAAGTATGTTGGTTTCTGAGTAATGGGTACCCTTGTAGGTGGAGGTGGCGGGGGTCTGGTTACCGGAGGAGATGGTGGTCTAGTTGGTGGGGGTGGTGGTGGTCTGGTCACTGGAGGAGATGGTGGTCTAGTTGGTGGAGGTGGTGGAGGTCTAGTTACCGGTGGAGAAGGGGGTCTTGTTGGTGGTGCTGGTGGAAGATAAGGTTGTTTGGTTTGTGGTGGTCTAGTAGTAGGTGGAGGTGGTGGCCTAGTTGGTGGATTGGTCGGAATTGGTCTACGCGTAGTTGGAACGGGTCTTTGGGTGGTTGGAATTGGTCTACGAGTAGTTGGTACGGGTCTTTGGGTAGTTGGGACTGGCTTCGGTGGGAAAGTGAATGGTTTTTCTGGTGGTGGATAATTGTATGGCGGTTGCCCAGCAGGAAGTTGCGGCCTAACAGGGCTTACTTCAACTGTTGGTTTTGGTCTCTGAGTTGTCCTTACGGTTGGCGGTGGTGTAGGTCTTGGAGTTGTTCTTATAGTTGGCAGTGGGGTTGGCCTTGGAGTGGTCCTGATTGTTGGAGGTGGTGGTGGTCTAGTTTGTACTACTGGTGGTGAAGGTTTTGCAGGCTCGAATGGAATTTGTGGTTTCGGGTAATCGTAACCAGGTTGTTTAGGTTGAGATGTTGGCTTTGGTGGTGGTCTAGTTGGTGGCTGAGTTGGTCTTGGAGCGGGTCTGGTGGGTGGTTGTGTTGGTCTTGGAGCGGGTCTGGTGGGTGGTTGAGTTGGTCTCGGAGTTGGCCTAGGAGTTGGCCTGGGAGTTGGTCTCTGAGTTGGCGGTGGGGGAGGCCTTGTTTGAACTACTGGTGGAGAAGTCTTTGCTGGTTCAAATGGAATTTCTGGTTTTGGATAATCATAACCCGGTTGTTTGGGTTGTGGTGGTTGTGTTGGTCTTGGGGTAGGTCTTGGAGTTGGTCTAGGGGTTGGTCTTTGAGTAGGTCTCGGAGTAGGTCTTTGTGTCGGTGGTGGAGTTGGCCTAGGGGTAGGTCTTTGAGTCGGCGGCGGAGTTGGTCTAGGAGTGGGCCTCTGAGTAGGCGGTGGCGGAGGCCTTGTTTGGATTACTGGCGGAGAAGTCTTTGCTGGTTCAAATGGAATTTCTGGTTTTGGATAATCATATCCTGGTTGTTTAGGTTGAGGTGGTTGTGTTGGTCTTGGGGTAGGTCTTGGGGTAGATCTTGGTGTTGGTCTTGGAGTTGGTCTGGGGGTTGGTCTTTGAGTAGGTCTCTGTGTCGGTGGTGGAGTTGGTCTCTGAGTAGGTCTTGGAGTTGGTCTAGGAGTAGGCCTCTGAGTAGGCGGTGGCGGAGGTCTTGTTTGAACTACTGGTGGAGAAGTCTTCGCTGGTTCAAATGGAATTTGTGGTTTGGGGTAATCATAACCTGGTTGTTTAGGTTGAGGTGGTTGTGTTGGTCTTGGGGTAGGTCTGGGCGTTGGTCTCTGAGTAGGTCTTTGAGTAGGTCTCTGAGTTGGTGGTGGAGTTGGTCTCTGAGTAGGCCTTGGCGTCGGCCTCTGAGTCGGTGGTGGTGGTGGCCTAGTCACAAATACTGGAGGAGCAGTTTTTGCAGGCTCAAAACCGATATCTGGTTTTGGATAATCATAACCAGGTCGTTTAGTTTGCGGGGGTGGTGTTGGCCTTGAGGTTGGCCTTTGAGTTGGAGGCGGTGTTGGCCTCTGCGTGGGAGGCGGGGTTGGCCTTACAGTCGGTGGTGGACGTGGTCGTGTCGGTGGTGGAGGTGGAGGAGCTCTTGTTGCTGGCGGCTCGCTATAAACATAAATAAATTAACCTCATATGCAAAAACCTCGTAATGATTAAATAGATCTGAAAATTACCGTGGTGGTAAAGTGAAGGGTTTACTCGGTTGATCATAATGGTAACCATCAAATGCTTGTTGCGACCTCGGGTCGTTTTGTATTGCCCTGGCGTTTCTCTCAAGTGCATGACACCTGGAGATAGCCACCAATAACGTGGCTGCCCACAAGAACTTCCACTGAAACCAAACGCATAACTGTTATCTTCCAACAAACAAAATGCGATACACCCAAGTTCATCCTATACGTTTATCTCATGCCTCGCCCACTACATACTTATGAAACCCCCGCAACTGTGTGTAAACGTCTCCATTCAGTAAGACTTAATGGTAATCGTGAAAGGTTCATTCGAGCGAATTATAAATGCGATGGTACCGTCTTTGATTAAAAGCTGACAAACATAAATAATCATTTGCTATTGACGTATCAAATAATAAAACGTGCTTATCGATTGCTCAATGATTCATTTTTATACTCTCATCCAATTCATTTTGTAATTTAAACTCATTATTCGTTTCTTGACACATGTCTTAAAAATTTTCCAGGAACAATGACATTTCTTAAATACACGTTTAAAATATATATGCAATTCTCGCAAAAATCTTAAAATGGTAATAAGTTCTGAAATAAGCATATTTTAAATATTTTCCAGATAATAAAAGAGATGAATTTTCGGTGGTTTAGAATAATTAAAAAAGAACATGACGTAACCTTTAAATGCGTAGTTTTATAAGGATCCCATCTGTTAAGAGAAAACGTGTCTATTCTATTCTGTGTGTTAAAGGTTATAATAATACATGCACATATGCCGGTACTACACAGTTTGTACACGCTGTAACTGTGACCATGGCGTCGTTTACGATGCTCAAGTGGAATGTGCGCGCGTTTCAGTTTCGAGCGAATCACGTTTATGGTAATAAAGCGCCATTAACAATTACTTTGAACAGGTCGCGTTTTTATATGCAGATGTAGATAAATGTGGAATTGCCTCAGCTACGGAAGAGGTCGCGCCATAAAAGCAGAGATTTCGATCTTTATGGAAATCTTTCTTTTCCCAAAACGTATTAAACAATTAAATTAACGATTAAAACAATGAAAAGAAAAGAAGTAAAAAAAATGAAAACAATGACCGGTTACAAGAAGGCAAGTTTTGCAAGAAAGTTTGTGCTGTAGGTTCAAATCCCCGTACCGACAAGAATTTTTTACGCCGAAAAACGTGCACTTGTCGTTAAAACGTGATGTAATAGCGTAACAATCACATTTGCAAAATTTTAAAACCAACATCGCAACCGGCAATCAACGTAATTGATTGGCCTTTCCACTCTTCGACGCACGTGAGATAATCGCGGATAATCGCACGTCAAGAATCCGCCCGGGAACGCGGCGTCGCAGAATAAAAAGCGGCATTTGAAAAATGTAATTCATGTTTCGCTTTCTGCAGTGTGATTGATTAACGTAACAATAAATCATAAAATTGCAATCAATTGCCGCCTCTCCCCGCGGATTATACACGACCAATGAAAAATTATTTAAAGATAATTAAAAAATTCGAGAAAAATGCACATTAAGTTTCACAACAGCTAATGGTGTTGAAATTCGCGGGGAAAAAATTTTCAGTTTTAAACTTCTATTAATTAATTGGTCCTTTGCATAATTAAATTATTAATACATTTTGATTAGTAATTTCATTGTACGAATAATGTTAGTGGCTATATTTTTATTTTGTTTACACTCACGAAAACTGTCTATTTAAGAATAATAGGATCTTCTTATGTTTATTAGATTTTCTATTTAATATTTTTAAAAAATCTTAATGTAACAGTAATTCTATTTATGATAAGTAGATTCCATTTAATGTTAATAGACATCCAAATGCAGTCTTTTGAGTGTACTAACTACTTTTCCGAATACATAAATAAATCATTTTCCACGAAAAGAAAAAAATAATACACTTCTTATAAGAGGACAATTTTTTTTATATAATTATACTTAATTTAAAACTACTTATCATATCGTTAACACGATTTTCTTATTTAGATTATTCTTATAATAACCGTAATTATTTTTATCGAAATATTAAGTGGAAAATACACTTATTATTAAAATAATCCGGTTGATATAAGTGGACATTTTGTATAGTGCAATTTCATTCAGGAAAAGAAAATAGATTTTGATAAGTAACTGAATTCCACTCATTGCCTCGATTATAATTTCGTTTTAATATGCAAGGTTGCGTCAGAAATGAGCGCCCACCTGTTTTTCATCGAGCGGAATCGGTTTGGTAGAAAGTACGCTTATGCGAAGACACGAAACACCCATAAAAATGGTCGAAATTCAAACTAAAAACTACTTTGTAAAAATTATAATTTATGAAGAAACATGCGTGACAATTTTTTAGGTGTCGGGGCAACCGTTAGAGTAATGACCTGTTGAGTAATTGATTCTCAGACGTTCAATTAACATTTTATTGCAATTGCATTTTCGCATGGCTTCGCTGATTAGTTAATAACACGTGAAATAAACTAATTTGACTAGACGTGGTTAATGGATTATTAAGTACTCTCAATTTGTAATAAGCGCGATTAGATTATAACTAATTTTCTACGATGCAGAAACATTCTTCTACTAAAAGTAAACATGTTACATTCTGTTTACTATGTTTATTTTTAAAAATGATAATAATAAAATCAGATTTTTCATATGATTATGAAATATTCACATGAAAGATATGTATAGAAAACACTTAATGGCAAATAATATTCATTTCACCGGAAAAATTTGTTTATTTTCAAAATTTTTAACTTGAAAAATTGGAATTGTTGAAAAATCTTAAAAGAAGACTGAGAACAAATTTGAGGTAAATGATGATTTATTTATTGTTAAAATTATTTACAATTCTTTAAATGAAGTTACATGGATTTTACTTTCACATGTCGAAGAATTCTTTTTTTTTATATATATTTATAAAACTATAGAAAAAGAATGAAATTTATCTAGTAATTTCTCAGAAAATATATTTTTCAACAGAATAATTGATTTTAAATACATCATACTGAATAATTAAAAAATTGATCTTATACGACAATTTAATACTTTTTTAAGTAAACATGCAGTTGTAAATGGTAATTGGTACATAAATAAAATTTGCCGCTACTCATCAAAGAATTTATAGCTCTGAGAAAATATCCTTCGAGAAAATCATAAATTTTCGTATAATACTGTTTTCGGTTTATCGAAACTAAAGTTAATTATGCGATATCCTATTTTGGTCTTCAGATCAGAGATATATATTTGTATTTATTAAAAAAAGCATCTTAAAGATATATTGTATAAGCCTTTGTACAAATCCATCCTTTCATTTCTTTTTAATTTTCTTTTTTATTTTATTCTAATCTCAATAAATTAATATAAATATTATTAAAGTTGAAGGTTGAAGTAACGCAATCTCGAAGCGTTACTATTTATTTTCTCCGCATCTTCAATGTTAACAGGCAGTGTAGTAATCAGCACCTTAATACCAGCCATAACTTTTAAATTGCTCTAGCCTCAATTTTTGCTCGGTCAAACTTGTTGACATAAGTAAAAACTCTTTTTCTCTCGTAAATGTGCTTCGGTAAAATTTTCAATTTTTTACATATAAAGAAACGATGTACGCATATTATGTAATAAGAATTTTTATTTATAATTAAATAACAATTAACTTATGTTATAATCATGTCAGAAATAATGTATATAAATTGGTAATATTAATAAACTAAAAGTATTTTACATAATATAAAGAGAATTAACATTTTGAAATTTTCACCAATTATCGTTTTAAACAGAAAAACAGAAAATGAAAACAAAGAGTTTTCTCTAGAGGCAGAGAGTGAGAGAGAGAGAGAGACAGAGAGAGAATTTGTAACAAAATTTCCTGGAAAAATATTAACATAATGAAATTTGTGTATTTGAATAAAGTAAGAAGTCTTTCATCAATTACTTTTACGGATCAATGGGATTTGCAAGTGTATACTCGGATTGTAAATCAAAATCGCTTGTTTTACTCCCGGCACTTAACATAACAAATATATCGAGCACACTAACGTGCCGGCAATGAATATTCACGCGCACGGCGCTTCTTATTTGCAAACTTCGACACGTCAAACAGAAGCCCCGCGAATCATTTATGCTGAATTATATCAGCGAGTCGGGAAGCCGTTTGAATAATTATGAAATAATTATGACGAGTTAACGACTAATTCATTTCACGCATTTGCATTTTGATATTATACATCAGCAGATAAACATTTTACGATACATTAATTGCCAAATTGATTATTCTATTTCATTTCATTTATAATAAGTAAGTTATTATATTTCCTTTGATCTTTTATTCATATATATTTATATAATTGATGACTGTTTTATCTTTTATTCATATATATTTATATATTTGATGTGCACACAATTTTTTTTTAATCAATTTTCAGTTCTTTATTTGTACTATTTTTATAATTTATTTTCATATTACGAATTTTCTATGAACAAACAAATAAAATATGCATATAATAAAGCAACATGAAATAATAGTCAGTAATTTACTAAAATTATACCAATAATTAAAATATAAAAACATTAATTAGAGGGTTGAAAATAAAGCAAATGAATACAAAATGAAAACCTGATGAAAATTAATAAGTGAATTAAATGTCAAAATTATTGAAGAAAAAAAAATAAAGTTATGACCATATTAATTCAGAATAAGATTATTAATTACAAAACTAAATTTTGCTTCAATTAAAGTTTTATCTTCAATATTTCTTTCGACTTTTATGGACGAATCCGCCGAAAAAAATGCGACTCAGATTGCGCAACATTTCGTGATACTCATTTGAATAAGAAATCAAAAAGTTCAAGATTCCTGACCGAAAATTTACGGCCCAATTTTAGCAAATAATAAAAGTATTACAGAATTTAAAGAACCCGACGGTGTATTTTTGTTTGGAACATTATTATAATCATGAGTTCACACTTTTAGCATTAAATACAGCTATAAATATTAACAAAGTTCATATCAAAATTGGTAAATCACAGATCGCGATCGTAATATAGCTAATAAAATGTTAACACGTTCCATTAACATAAATAAACTGTTATAAATACCAAAAGGATTAATTGTTTTTCTCCGAACTGTACGGCTATAAACTTTATACTTTGTTGCAAATTATTTTCGCATTATCTATTCGTAAATGAGTTGAACAATTACACAATTCCGATCTTTTATTTATGCGAAATCTAAATAAATTTTATCTTGAATTGTAAAAGGATCAAAATTAACGACATTTATCTTTCCCATAATCACTTATATGTGACTAATCATTTTATTTAATTTACATAATTAATATAATTATATAAATAAATAGATTCGAGCGAATAAAAAAATTTCATTTTATAATTTCTCTGTTTCATTTCATATTTTATTTGCAAAATTGTCTTTAATCAGATTTTTTTTAATTTCTTTTATGTTTTAAACAGAGGATTTTTATGTTCATTTTTTTGTAATTATTTACTTATTTTAATACGTCAACGAATTTTTCATATATTCGTTAAAAATTAATTTCAATGAAAATTGCCATGTTTAATTATTAAATTGAAATAACTTGAATGAAACAAAACTTGTCGTAATAATTGGAATCTGCGTGAACATCAAATATAAACACATAAGCAACTGGAGGCAGAAATCGAAAGTTGTTTATTACCTTATCGTAATGCCAACCATCCTCAGTGCATAATTGAATGTTTAACTATTTTTTTCGGGGACATTTCGTTAATAGCTAATCCATCAAAACTAGTAGATTATCAAATAAATCATTGCTAGACATTATTACCTGGTTTTGACTTTTTTGATCAACTTTACATTTAAATTTATGACCAAATTATTCTTTAAAATTTGATACAAAATTTTAATTTATAGGGTTTCTTTGCAATTAATTTTTTTTCATTTCGAGGAAAATTATGTAAAGAAACGTATATATAATATATAAAATATATATTTAATACAGTAAAATTAGTAGTAGTATTCTTATTTATGGTCAACACGAACCACTATTTTATTCTAACATTACTCAATATTCAATTTTTTTCAGTTTTTATTCTTCTAGGTAATAGATGATTAAAATAAAATATCGTTCAATGTACCTGCCAAAAAATGGTTAATCGTCTTCATAAATTATAATGAACTGAACTGAATTAAACATTAAGTAATCACAGTTAAAGGACTTGTTTAAGCAAATTTAAAAGAACTTGATCAAAATCTAGACAATTTTTAAATAAATTAACTAAACGTTTAATGTAAACATTTTTTTTCATCGACGTAGAATAAAATGAATTATATAATTATAGCACATATTATTAAAACAATTATTAATACGTTTATATAAAAAATGATTGACCAAAATGTATTAAATCTTAACATATATTAACAAAATTAAAAGGTGAACAAATTTTTCTGCAAAATTTTTTAATGTTTGATTTCAGTCCATTTAGTTACTATCTAATAACATTCATTATTTAACATTAATTAAATTTAATTAATATAAAATATTATAAATTATTATTATTTATTATCATTCTGTTAATATCTTTTTAACTCTAAATGGTTCTTTTTTGATATTTACATCGATTGACTGCTGTGACAAATTTGTATAAATTAAATAGTATTGGCGCGAAAATATATATTGGGTAATATGATTTACTCGCCATATTTAGGAATAAATCGCTTTTTATATGTACACGTTTTTTAATTAAAAAAAAAGGGTTTAAATAATAATGACTGAAGATTTATTTTAACTTTTAATTCTTGCCGCATTGTGAAAAATATTATTTTAGAAAAGTATTTGCAATAATTTAATGTAACGTTTCTTTTCGCAAAAATTCTAAACCTTATATCAAAAATGCTATATTATAAAATCCAAAAATTAAAATGCAACATTGAAAAAATGCAAAAAAATGGAAATCGATAATGATCGACGGGTGTCCATCACGATGACACAGATATTTAAACCCGTTTTCAGATTCCGAAATTCATCTCGTCTTCTTTCTTAATTCGCAGACGAAATTGATACGCGATCCATAATTTCAAAAGCCAAATTTTACACGCCACGCACACGCGCACGAAACGCCGGCTCATTTACATAATGGAACTGACCTTTACGCACGGAAAGTTCAATGTGGTTGAAAACGTGTTCTCGAACACACCGATATCCTCCAGTTTATTGTATAACTAGGGACCAGCTGAATTATTTCGCCCGTATGTTTGTGGGATTCTTTCGACTGACGTAACTTTTCGTTCGTTCGATGTCTTTAAGTTACGCATATATTATCTAACGCAAATTAAGCTCGCACATAGCTTTTCGGTATCCCTCGGTTAACAAGAAATACTATCAAATTTCCAATGGGACAACATTTTCAACTTTTCTACATCACGCGACTTACAACAGTACTTTTAATTGAAGCAATTAATTACGTCACTTTTTCTCCGCTGCGCCTTTTCGGATTCTACTTTTTTTTTCTTTTTGCTTTTTCGTTCTGTTTATACTTGTTGAGTGCATGTTCTCGAGTATGTTGTGGAGAATACCTTTTCTTAAGAGTCAATTAATTGATTGTTACTTTCATAAAGTGTGTTTATGTTTTTATTACTTTTTTTCTTCTTACATGTCCTTTATTTGTTTTAAGTTTTTTTTTTGGCAGATGTTTCGAAAGACAGAAACTGTCGTTAAATTTATTGGAAATGAAAAATTCAGATGATTTATGGTAGAGGAAAATTAAGATTTTTATGCTTTATTGAGTGATTCTTGAATAAGTTGTTAATTTACATAATTTGTGTAATAAGTTATGCAAGAAGAAATTATTATATAATTTATACAACTTTTCGCTAATTGCTTATGTCGATATTCGCTCATTTTTGCGCTAATTTTAGAAATTGGTCGTTGACTTTTGTAAAGTTATCATTTTTGTTATATCAAAATGTTTTATAATCGTGGGAGAATAATTTTAATAAAATTCATGCAACTTATATAACAAATAATTTATTATTTATGACAAATAATAAAATAAAAATATAATTATTAACTTATTATATATTTATAAGGATATGAGTAATTTTTTAGCAATCAATTACATGAAAAGTTATTTCCTAATAAAATAAAAAAAAATAAAGTAAAACAAAATTTTTTTCCAATACAATGCATTGAAAAAAAGCTTTTACTTAAAATATTGCGCCGGAAGGACTAAGATTGTATTTGATTTTTTTATAAATGTGACCTTAACCTTTCATTTGAGAACATTTTGTTAAACCTAAACTATAATACGAGAATTACTTATTAAGAGGATAATGCCTGTGCTCAAAAGTATATTGACTAATTAGTGCAAAAAATTACATAAACAATTAAAATTGTGGAAAAATGTGAACGAAAATTGTAAAAATACCAGTATATTTCTAACAATTACACGAGACATTCTTTATTACATCATAAAATAAGTCATTCATATTGTTCAGATTACGATATTATTCTCAAATGAAAGATAGTTATTTACATTATATAATTATTTACAGTAATTTAAAAAATATTAATTTTTAAATATTTGTTTTTAAATGTCACTTGGCAAATAAAGTACGTTCAATTTTCACATGTATATTCTTTTGAAGATAAAAAAGAAACTTTTAATTTAAATTTACTTAAAATTTACTATAGCTATTTAAGTAACTCAAAAATGATTTGAAACTAATTTATCTGTTTTGAACATAATTACAATCATCTGAAATATATAAAAGAAAATCTTCCACAAACATAGTCCACGGTTGTTTTCAGATTTGAAAGATATCCTTTTCTCACCAATATTTCAACTATTTCATCGAAACACTTTGATGTGAAACCGGAGGCACAGCACTGTCATATAGGGAAAAATGAGAAAATGGCCGAAAAGGGCAAGGGAGAAAAAGGGAAGAAGCACCGAAAAGTC
Source organism: Leptoteleia sp. ZL-2020 (assembly GCA_022817305.1). Classification (NCBI taxonomy): domain Eukaryota; kingdom Metazoa; phylum Arthropoda; class Insecta; order Hymenoptera; family Scelionidae; genus Leptoteleia; species Leptoteleia sp. ZL-2020. The sequence continues at coordinate 34,451 of JABFPN010000727.1, forward strand.
ACTGGTAATCCCGTGATTTGATTGATCCCGGCACTGTACTTACCATCGTTCGCGATCGACACTAATCAATGTCCTTTAAAAACGAACTTAAAAGAAACGTTCAAAACTGACACATGTCTCGAGGACTGGGATGTCCCGAGAGCCAACTTCTTCTTGGACCGGGGCCGTAGAACATTTATAGGATTCACCTGATTGCTAAGTGGGGGTGGCACAGAGGTGGTAACGTCGGTTCATGCAGCTATTGCAAACGCCCGAAGATGCTGTCATTCTCCGTCCTCTTCGAACTTTTCTGCCCGTCTTTTTCTTTTCCCTTCGCGAAATCGATGCGAAGAGAAAGGAAAGCAGGAAAAGTGGAGGACTAAAACCGAAAGTGAAAGACGAAGAGGATCGTCTCAATTTGCACATGCCAGTGCCAATTGTCTCGTTCCAACCACATCACTTTAATTAGATGACGATTGAAAACCAACCGCAACAAATTTAAGTAGCTTTTTCTTTATGTATTACGTTTTTTTTGCACGTATCAATATCAATTTTAAACAATTTTTTTGTAAAATAACTTTTTCGGTTATATTCCTCATAGAGATGGCTTCTTATTAGAAAAAAATTACTTTGAAATCATTTTAAGTCAGTTTTAAATTCATTTATTGCCTGAATTTAAATTTTATTAAAATTATATATATATATATAGAATAAAAAAAGCTGTTTTTATAATTCCATTAAAAATTGTTCTTTGATATTATTTTTTTATCAGTTTATTTATTACCTACTTTTGTATTATTTTTTATCTAGATGATTAATTTAAACAATTACTGCATTTGCAGAAGTGTGTATTGATCTAATAAAAACTAATAGAATTTTTTATCATAGCATTCATGTTCCATGTATAAATATTGTAAATATTGTATGTATAGTTCACACATAGTTCGTGTATGAAATAATAAATAAAAATAACTAGGAATTGAACTTACAAATTTAAATTTGGAAATCAATTATTTTTCTTATTTGGCCAAACGTAACAAATATATCATACATGTTGCATGCATAAAAGACTTATGTAATATCAAGAAGGCTTGATATAACACTTAAGAAGGCTTTAAATCTTCAAATATTCTGTAAGACTGTTTGCCCTACTAAAAAAAGTGTGTCTGACTTTCAAATTTAATTATAGGTTCAATAATGTTTTCCATTGCGTTTTTCAATGTGATAAATATTTTTTTCTAACATTTCATATACAACATATATCATTTCCACAACGTTTTAAATTATCTTTTAAGCTGTTTCATTAAAAACAAAAAAGTTGATTGAACATTACAATTGTTTTCAATGAAATCACATCAGAATTCACCCTCCTCGAACAAAATTAAAAAGAAAATTAAAAGTTTTATCTGGGAACATATCTAAGCAAATAATTTTCGTTTGCTGAATTAGAAAAGACTTACTAAATGCAAATAGTCTATACGATTTTGCGCGGTGCCAGTGAATATGACATTTTAGACGTAATTTTGCTAGTATTCACTCGGTTAAATGTTATGCAATATATATTTGTTGTAAGACATTGTGTTAATAAACGTTTTGCAAGATGTGTACACATTTTTCCGTTCTGCTTTGTCGAGGAAAGTGACATTTTGACAGTAACAAATTTTTGAATAATGAGTGAATTTGCCGAGTTACATTTGCTATTCATCATTACAGTAAATTAATCTAAGTTTAAGAAAATCATTAAATTAAATTGACTACCAGTTGAAATGTTTGTACAACCTGCACATAGCCGTTGAACCGGACATTCTTATTGCTTAATACAATAATGCATTGTTCGAAAGACAATTAATCCAAACAAAACATCTAACTGTAATTTTGTTTACAAAAACGAATTTATCATCTGACCTTGGTATTATTACTTACTTGTCACATTTTTCGAATACATTAAATCCAATTTGGCAATTTAACTATCAACCTTGTTTTCACCTTGCGCATAATTATGAATTAGAAGACACTTTTCATTTATCCGAATTTAACCTATGAGAAAACAAATTTTACTACGAACACCATTCACATAATTCCAGAAACGATATATTACAATCTGTAATAAAAACTGTACAACGTAATTACAACTTTTTTATATATACACTGTATTTGAGTCAAAAGGACATAAACAAAGAAAAAAGGTATTGGCCTAACTAACAAAATTCAATAGAACAGAATTCAATAATTTAATTAAGAATTTTGTTAGAAAATTATAATCGTTTGAACATAAATATTTAATTGAATTATGCTTCTATTTTCGTACGATCATTTTTACTTACTCGACAAATTTTGAATTATACCTATAACAGCTCTGCCTCCATGCAAGAAATACACGGTAAGAATATAATTTTTGAATGCAAACAAATTGATTTGAGGTTTCATTGATTCTTTTCTTACGGTCACTTGCCTTGGCTTTACAAAAGTTGTTTGGTATTTTGTACGTGGCATCCATATTCATGATATTACAAATGTGATTATGTTGTCCAAAAATTTTAGCCGATAAAGTCTACGTTTTTGGCTGCACAATAAAATGATTATATTTAATTTAAGAAAAATATATAATCATAATTTGTATTTAAAAATAACCCAACCCTCAACAGCACATACCGTCAACTTCGGTAATAATTATTGTTAAATGTCAAAAAGATCGAGAGAAAAAAAAACCTTTAGTTTGCATACTAATTTCACTGAATAACTTTTCGACAATTAACTGTATTTTTTCTTACTTTCGTTTTTGTTGCTTAATTTTATTTTGGATTTGACTTCTTTGTGAATCTTAGAAAAGGTCAACTTTGCATGCAAAAGAGGCAAAATCAATGAAATTTTGTCACCTTTGAACGTGAACTTTGGAATGATTGCTAACAAATTACGCCACATGAAGACATTAGATTATAATTACGCCTTTTAAGTTTTATTATAAACTCTTAGATAATTGTTTCGAATATATGGAAATAATCTAGAATTTTAGACAAACATTTTTACCTTCGGTATCAGTGACTGGTGCATACATTGAGAAAAAAAGAAATAGTGTAAATAAATAGCTTATTATATTTTATATTGATTTAAGCACATATTAGAAACGAAAATATTTTTGCTGTAATTAATAATAACATTTTAAAATTACATAGTAGCTTTTAGTACAAAATTACTAAACAAAGCTGCTGTGGTTATCACTTTTTAAGATTTTTAATGGTGAAAATTGTTATTTTTTGGAGATGTCCATAAATGCATATAAAAAATTTTTAATACTACAATTTCTTTTCTATCAAAGTACATATAATAATTGTTTACATATTGTTAGCAACAAATCCAAAAGTTTTCCTGATTCCAGATATTTTATGAACAATTGTTTGAAATTGTACAGGGAAATTTGTTCACGAGGATAGTAATTACACTTATCCCTATTATTAAGAAAAACTGAAATCACAAAAGCAATGTAGATATTTTCAATGAAAATACTTTCAAATATTAGAATTGTAAATACTACTGTATTTGCTATTCTAGTTTTTGTAAACTTGTTGATAGATTTACATTTTCTTCTTCATTTTGACCGACATACTAATATTTACATAAAATTGACATTAAAACGCGTTTCTTTTGTACAGATTTAATCATTCAAATCAAGGAAATAGTGTTCTAGCATATATTACTTTATTAACTTGAAATTTTCACCTTACAATTTAAAATTCTATGTTTTAATACTCCATAAATGTCAATCGCTTGTCTTATTATTTTTAGTTTTGTTGCAAAAACATTAATTTGGTGAATCTATTTCTTTGTTATCTCAGAATGATATTCATAATTGTTACTAATTATATTTTACAATAAATGTCTTATCAATTAGATTACAATATTAATAGAATAATGACTGTGTTAATTATAGATGTTTAGCTGACGTATTAACGTCTATTATTATTTGTTTAACAATATTTTTATTGATTTAGCTTTTAAAATAATAATATATCGCTCATAGTGTAAAATAAACTACCCAACTAAGACTTCAGACATAGGACCTTCAGTAAAGGTCGAATTCATGATTGGAATGACCTTCGAATCATAGTAATTCATTGCAATAATATACAGTTGCTTTTTTATTTCGTTTATTATCGAATACCGAATTTTTCCAGCTAGATCATCTGCAAAATGATATAAATATTAAAATTAAACATCACTGACGTGAACATCACAAATGAAAAATGCATACGTATTGCGTAAATACCAGCGTGCACACAAGTTTAATTGTTAACTTGGCTGGCTAATTAAATCATATGATTAATTAAATTGTAATCAGTCGACTTACATTTACACACTGAGAAAAAAGTTTTATTTAAAATTACCACACCTTCCAGGGTGCGTTAGAGGGATATTGTCTATAGTGTCTGCAGCTATTTTACCATACCATTGCAGTAACTTTTTATGTATGATATAGTAAAATTTTGATATTCAATTTTATTGTATTTGCAATTATGCAAAGGGTTTCTTCCCTAGTAAAAATTGAAATTCGGGCTGAAGTGTGGGCATGATCAGGGAGTCACATTACCAGATGAGGTACTTATCAGGCATCCATATTATGCCCTTTTCGGTGTGTAACGGTAGGCATTCGTGTGGCTATAATCAGGATATCAAATGTGGGACCATTATTGAGACCTAATTATAACCTTATAAGGAAATACTTACAGGAATGAATTTATGAAACCACACTAAATCTTGAGCAGTAAATAATATTACTATATTTTAATAATTGATTTCAACTGGTAATTAAAATACAATAAAAGTGTAAAAA